>BQNB010153346.1:4908-15654 GCA_026074375.1 Tanacetum coccineum
TTAATTAAAAGTCCGAAAATTCAAAATTTAATACAAAAATAATTATAAAACCGAAAATTATTTAAAATTATTGTTTTGTCTGTGCCATGTCATCGTTGAGGTGGCATTGAGGTGACGTCCAGTCACTAATTCATAGTTAGCCCCATATACAAGTTATATATATATATATAATCGATCCAGCTGCGCGGCTAAGCCAGCAGCCGGACCGACAAAAACCTCCAACGGGGTGCGTTTGCATCCAGCCGGCCAGCAAAATGCCCGCGCCGGCTGGCTCCTTTTTGTTGTGACAATTTTTTTTCGTATCTAGTTCGTAATTGGTCATGGTTCAATTATGGGAATGTAAAAATGTTTATTTATCTGTATTACATTGAGTTTGCATTGGTTTTCGCTTATGACTAACCCGAGAGCTAATGATTTGGTTTGTGATCTTGTGTTTGTTTTATATTTTATTTTCGCCTAAGTGATGGATACTTTGAGTGATGTCTCGGAATACTTGAACAACCTAGAAACTTTGATGGATGATGGAGATTCTTCAGAAATAAGAATGGGTAAAATTAAGAAAAGTGAAGAAGAGTTAGAGATGTTTGAGGCTTTGAAGCATAAGAGTGTTGTTGTGGAAGTGAATAAGTACAAGGTAGTTGTATTCACTAAAGCTCCTTCTAGGGATTATAGTGAACTGGTATGTGCTTAATTACACATACCATTTACTTTTAAAACCGGACTTAAATGACCAAAAACGTACCAGAAATACCTTGTATTTGTATGTTTTCATCTATAATGTGCAAGAAACGGATATCCGAGAAAAGGACGAAAAATCAAGCCAAAACGACAAAACCAAGCACGGAATGGAAGAGCGTGAAAAGACAAAGTCAAATCAAATTCAAAGTCAACAAAAGTCAAAGTCAAAGTCAACAGTCAAAGTGAAAGCCAAAAACAAAGAAATATTAAATGGGCCCACCCGTACCCATCTAATGGGTCGGGTCAGCCCATTTACACATTACATGAAGATATAAAAGCCCTAAAGGCATAAAAAGCCCAATGTCCATTTTAAACCCTTCACGGCCCAAATAAATAAAACTAGGCCCAAATACCCTTATCTGTTAAATATATATAACAGTCCAACCCTTCTTCATTAACGGCTGTTTACATCACAAGGACTATGCATGTAATGACTCCATACAAATGGAAGGACCTATTCTGCCAAGTTCTTAAAATTTAAACCACCACAAGGACTTTCAATGTAATGAAACCATATAAAATGACTAGCATATTTCAAATGCAAAACAAACATATATTTGGTAGTTTTTGTCTGTTTTTGGTCATTTAAGTCCGTTTTTAATGGAAAAAGGTATGTATAATTAAGCACATACCAACCATCCCTGTCTAACTCGTTTACTGTTCACCCCAGTCCAAACCTTTCACTCTCATACTTACCCCACCTCACAAGCTGCCATATCCACCTTGGCAATCCTCTTTGCAACCATTGGACATGGAATGAAGACAAGACATTAATGGACATAATCGTTTAACTTTGGGACCAAGAAAGATTAAGGGCCAAGATTGCTTTTGCCACTCTCTTACACAACAAACACACTGCTGATATCTCTCTATGAAGAAACACATCAAGAACCTAGAGCTTTAGTATAAAATAGAGTAGTATAGTTCATTAGCTTCTTTGTCGAATTTTTGTGTTCAAGGCAAAAGCTTGTAACCAATATTTGTACCATTTTAATACATTGTCTTCTTAATTAAATTATCATTTAAATTTCAGTCTTTTGATTACTTGACATTTAATTTTATGCATTTTAGTGTTTTCCTTTAAATATTTGTCATTTAAGCTTATTGTCATTTAAATATTGTTTTCTTAAGCTATTATACAAGTTTTTAAGTCATTAAATCTTATATAAAAGCCTTGTTTAAATTCTGTTTTTTAAAAATCCAAAAAAAATCAAAAAAAAAGAATCTGTGAAGAACAACAAGGAGCAAGGTACATAAAGGATGGCCTTGGTTTAGAGCTTATGGGAAGCATTTAGGTTTGTTAATAAGTTGTTGAAAGCTTATTTCATTGCCATAAGCTTGGACTTTTGTAAGCTTTCTTTTACATTTTTGCTTATTTTTACTGTTCATCAGCTTATGTTTTGCTTATTCTTGCTTTTTGTTGCTTATTTGCTGTCATTCATGCTTACTTGTCTTAGTTTATGGCTTATTTGTTGTTTGTTTGAATTTATTGCTTAAATTATCTTTATATTTAAATTGCTTATTCTAGTGCTCATCCTTGTGTTTTTCTTACTGCTTATTACTTATTTGTAATTGCTTTTTATCTGTCTTTGAATTTACTTGCTTAAATTAGTGTTTTTCAAGCTTAAAAAGTGGTTTTAAATCTTAAGGGGTGTTTGAGATAGTGGGTTAAATGGGTCAAAACAGTTTTAAAAAAACCATTAGGGCATTTGGCTTTCTTTAACAAGCTTACTTAAGTAGTTATTAATCTGTTTTCAAAGGTATTAGGGTCTTAAAGTGGATTTTCAAGTTTTTTCTAATTTGCTCTTTGAAACTATGGTGACAAACAGTTTCTAAGAGCTTATGAGCTTAAGCTTTCAAATCTTGCTACTAAGACTTGTTTTTGTGTCTTTTTAGAGTCTTTATTGAGTAGTCAAGTGTCTTTAAGTTTTCCTTTGATTTTGCAAAAATCTGTCAATTTTTCATCAAGTGTCCTTTAGTTAAAACTGTCTTTTTCAATCTTAATTTTCAGATGTTTAAAAATGTTTTTAGTTTTTGAAAATTTGAGCATAAGCTCCTTTTGAGTCACACTTTATCTGTTTTAACTTGGTTTTGAGTTTTGAGCTTATTTTTGAGCCTGCACTTGTCACTTTTTCCTTAAGAAAAACACAATCAGCATATGCTGATTGTGAACAGCCTTTTTCATAGTCCTTTTATTGCTATCGTTGTTTCAATTTTTGTTTTCCTTTTGGCTATTTTTAGACTAGCTGCATTAAGCGTCAGCTCATAAGCTTGTATAAGCCTTAAGCCACAAAGATCCCTTTAAGTGCTTATTTTTAAGCCCCAAAGAGTGCCCCAAGGCTGTTTGGTCTGCCATTTTGTGCACATTGCTTATTTGCTTATTCTGGCTTTTTGCTTACCTTTTTTTTTGCTTAATTTTGTTTTAACTTTATTATTTAGTGTAGGTAACCATCTGTTTTTGCTTATCCTTGATTTTCATTTGCTTAATTGCCCTCTAGTTAGCTTAGCGGATTAGCCATTTATGCCTTAGTTAAAAAATAGCTAAACTGCCATCCTTATTTGCTAATTTTCTCAGCTTATTTGTGAGTTACAAAAAAAAGTTGCCTTTTTTAAAGTGTCTTATTTTTAATTGTTTTATAAGTTTTGAAAAAAAAGAAAAAAAAAGTTTTCATAAAAAGGGAGGCCAAGGATTCGAACCTTGGACCTCCCCCTTAGCACATAGTCGTCCCACACAAACACACACTCACCAACGGCACCAGTAGGGCTATCTGTTAGCCCTACTCAACATTTAATTTATATACTCATTTTTCCCTAGCTTATAAGCTATTTTCGGCTAATTTCCAGCTTATTTAATAAGCTGGTTGGGTCAGCTTATTTTACTTGGCTTCCTTATAGCCTTTAGGACTTTTTAGCATTTTTTCAGATTTTTCCAAATTAATTTAGTATTTTTTATTAATTTTCTTTAAAAGTGTTTTTAATTCATAATAAATTATTAAAAAGTCAAAAAAAATATGAATTTTTTTAAAATTTTCTTTTATCATCATGCACCTAGGAAAAATGAAATTACATTCGTAGGGTTTAAATTTCAAAGTTTCGTTTTTTAAAGAACGGGTTTCGAACCCCGTTCTCGTTTTCTTCGTTTTTTCAAATTTAGAGATTTCGTTTTAGGATTTTCTTTAATATTTCTTTTAATTTAATCATTTAGGATAATTAAAACAAAAAAAATCATTTTAGGTTTAATTTTTGATAATTTAGGGTTTCTAAAGTCGCGTTTTTACGTTCCCGTTTTCGTTTTAGGTTTAAATCATTTATTGCTTTCGTTTTAGGGTTTTATTTACTCGTTTTTGCATTTTTATTGTAGAAATTAGAAAACCAAATCCAAAAACCTTTTTAACCATTCAAACGCGCGATCACAAACGTCTTCGATTTTCAATTTGCACCTCGACGGGATTACGACTTCGGGTAGGTTTTGAGGGATTGTGCTTTGGATAAAAGCAAATCTTTTAAAAGCCTCTTGGAATACTTACTATTGATAAAATCCTTATATTTATATATATTTATTATCTATTTATATATACGTGTTCGGATTGAATCATGAACCGTTCATGAGGTTTTCCACATCATGCGTTGTTGACAGCCAAGGTGCATGGGATGCAGAATTAGATTTGGCTTACTCCGATAACTACATCACGGAAGATATGTTGGGGAAACTAGGCTTTGTTAGACTTGATTACGGCGAGTATAGAAGAAGAATGGTCAAGAAAGTATTAGTTAAGATCCATGATTTTAATTTTCTTGTGGACTTTGTGGTGATTAATTATGCTAATGACGGGGAACCTTCCGTTATGTTCGGAAGAGACTTCTTGTTGACTACTAAGTGTAAGGTTGATTTCGGTCTAGGAGAAATGCAGATCGACTTAACCATGCTAGAAGAGGATAGAGATATTGATACTATGTTGGCAAGTTTAGTGGAAGGTATGGATGAAATTGGAAGTGCGAGTAACGAGCTAGTGAAGATGGGAAAGGCTAACCGCAACAAGAGTTACAATGTCAACAAGCTTACACCACCCGCTATTCCTAAAATCGAAGAACTTCCGCCAATATCATCATTTGCCCCACCACCAGTTTATCACCCACTTTCTCCTAAATAAAAGGAGAAGATTTTAGAGGTGTTGGATAGGAAACATAAGGAGTTGGAAGAGCAAAAGCCAATTATTGAAGTTATGAAAAACTATATGGTCTATAGGAAAAAGTTGGATGAAGTGATGATGGGAAGAGAGAGATTAAAGAACAAGAATTTTTGTGAAGAAGAGAAGCATATGCTTATTGAAAAGGGCTTGCCCAAGAAAATATGTGATCCGGGTAACTTTGTACTTCCCGTTCGGGTGAACGGAACAACCCAATTGAGTGCATTAGCAGACACTGGAGCAAGCGTGAGTGTTTTACCTTATAGTCTCTACAAGAATCTTAGGGTGAGTGATCCAAGGCCCTACCACTCTAATCTTACAATGGCCGACAATACACAAGCTAAAGCTATGGGCGAGGTGAGAAATGTTCGTATTCAAATTGGCTACCAAGCATACTTAGTCGATTTCTTGGTTTTAGACATACTCGTTGACAAAGAGCTTTCACTTTTGTTGGGACGTCCGTTTCTACGCACTTGTGGGGAAATCATTGATATGGGACGGGGGACGATGACCATTGACGACGGAGTCATTAGGCACACTTACTTCCCCAAACCAAGGGCTAAATCATATTTGGAGAATTTTGAAGTTGATGAGAACGAGGATTGGCTTGGATGTTTCAAAGTAGGACGAGATGAGGATGGAAATCCCAAATATGGACCAGTGGCACCTTCATTCCTAGACATAGAAGATGAGATGGAAAGGGCATTAGCCATGCAGGAATACTTTAATCCCTTCAAACACATTATTGTTTTTAAAAATCTAATTGATTTCTTAGGTTCATTGCTGGTGCAACTCAAGAATACGATTGGGGGTCTGATGGACATGCAATGTACAAGAAGACCGAAGGAGATGGAGCATGACATGCAAAGTTTGAGGTGATAACACCAAGTGGAAGAAAAATCACAAGAGGGTTCAAGACCAAAGAGACAAGGAGGCAACTTTCGAGGAAGTTCACCTCGGAAGACATCCTCAAATTTGACCACTTCCTCGATTAGAAGACCCATAAGCAAGAAGGATGAATCAAAGGAATAAAGCATGTTCTTGTGCTAAAAGACCGTTTGTCTCTTTTTAAATTGTGCATCCTTTCCTAAAACAACTTACGTTTGGTATTTGGTCATCATTTGGTGATGATGTTTGGTTATTATGTTATAGACTCGTTATCATCTTGGTTAATTTTCAAAGATGGGGTTTAATTAAGTTTTCTCTTTTATAGTTATAGTTTGTTTATTTATATTGTTTTGACACCATCAAGAATGGTATGTTGTGTCATGTGTGATTGTTTATCAAACTAAGGATATTCAAACTCGGAATGTTTTACCAGAAAAACTTTACAAGTAAAACCATTATGTCGGGACAAGGAAATTAAATGCAAGAAATAAGGCCAAATTTTAGCCTTAACTTGCTAAAAAGAAGCCACCTTGCTATATTTTTTGATAAATACCTAAAAATTCAAAAAAAATAATCAAAAACACACACAACACATACACTACTCTCTAGAAATCATCAATTCGTGATTAGGGATCTAATTGGAAGCAAGGAACGTGTTTGCGGATCACTAATGGCTCCTAACAAGTAAGTAATTTCATTAATTCAATTTGATTGAATGTTTAATTCGGATTTAAAATTCTAGGTCAAAAATTAGGGGATTTTGATTCGCTTCGAATTAAGCCAAACCGGATTAGGATTAGCTAGGTATATGTTAGGAGATGCCATTACAAAAGGAATTAGAGTGATTGATTGAGTATGGATCGAATGGGACTCATTTGAAATTTCATTAATTTTTAGGCTAAATTTTAGTTGATTGTAATGAAATATACATATTATATAGTGATGTATGATTGATTTGTAGTGTCTAAGTGATGCTAGGTTGATTGTATGGATCACCGATTTCATGTTCAAATAGTTGGAAATTAGGTGCAATCTTAAGCCTTGGCGAATTGGTTTAGAATGATTAGCTGCATTTAGGAGATATTTAGAGAGCACTACAAGCAACCTTAGGGCATTAGAATAAGTTTAGAACTAAGTTGGAAGTACGGAAATCGCCTGGAAGCCGATCCCGAACCAAACCGACCCGCATGTGAATCCAGTCGGGCGGCTGCCCTAGTTGCCGGCCGGCAACTAGCCGCGTTAGGTGGCTACTTTTCGCTATCCTAGAATTTTTTTCATTTTCACACCAACAATTTAGGGGCTTCCGAGCTATGTTTTATTGGTTCACTTATACTTGTTTACACTTATATTAGTTATTTTCACAGCAAGGTACAAAGGATACACCTCCAAATCCGCTCATTGTCAAATACACAAAGAAGAATGGAAAGAAAACCATCAACTACACTTTGAAGCCGGTTACAAGTTCATATTTGAAGTGGCGTGATCTACCATTTGGGGAGAGGCATGCTTATAGTGAAAGATTGTCAAGGTTGCAACAAAAATTTTTTGGAACTCCAAGGGTAGTTGATTGAGATATGTTTAACAATTATAATCGTGATGAAACCTTGAGGGATTTGATGAAGATGAAAATGAATTTGTGGATTACTCATGGGAGAGAGCTTTTTTGATTAAGGAAGACGTGTATTTGGAGTTGATGTGTTATAAAAGCTTTAAATTTATAATTCTAGTTTTATCCAAATTCCAACTAACACATGGGTAAAGTATAAACCCCTGTTTATAGTATAGGTTTAGGGTAAGACCAGGTCGTTCCACGGGATTGGGTATTCTTAGAAAAGGTTGATTATATTATGAAAGGGTATATCTATAGACTGTCACGATCTAAAGATAATGTTGAAATTCAGGATATAAAGGAATGTTTGGTTGGGACGCAAAAGTGGAGATGGATAAACTTGGATAGATAATTGGTTCATCAATTAAAGAAACGGTTAGTTTACTTAAAAGATTGTCTACTCGTTATAATCAGAAATCCTTTCGGCCTTTACTTTTGATTATAAGAATGCTTTAAGTTTAATTCAAGTTAGGAAATAATAAATATAAACTTTCTTAACCAAGTTCGTTAGACATGTGAGTAAGCATTGAACCTTTTTATACTCAGGTTAATAATCATTTTATTAGCCAATCCTCACAAGGCTAAGATCTAGTTGTGAAATACAAACAACTTGGAAACCAAACATATAACCGAAGTCTTTCGACCTATATCCGATCTAGTATGATGATTAAATGACTATTAAAGAATCCGGGTATAAAAACATCAAGTTTATATTTAGTTAATTCCAAAACTCAATAGTTCATCCAAGTTTAATCCATATCACTCATATATTCCCCAACCAAACATGTTAGTCTACTCCATATTGATAAGAACAACACACAAAACAAGTATGATTGATTCAAAAGTCATGATATAGAAATAAAGAAACATGTTCATACCAAAATCAAAGAGCAATTAGTGCTCTTGCTTACAAGGTTTTTCTTCTAATGGAGATTACAACAATTTTTCAAATTCAACTATAGTAACAGTAACAACTTCTAGCACCACCTTCTAAGATCAAATGGTACTTTCCTCTACTAAAACCTAGAATGTGATGAAGAATAAGGTTTATTCTTCAACAATTCCCTAAGACAACTTCCTAACTATTGAGAAGTGATTATAGATGTAGTGGGATGAGAAGAATGCTTCAAGGGATGATTTGAGAAGCAATTTTCGTCCTCTATTTATAGGTGAATGCTCATCATCAGTTGGAAGAGTTGGGCAAGCCAAAGGTTGCATAGTAATGGCACTAATAATGATTTCTGTGTAACTGTCAGGAAAGTGCGCCGCATAATATAAATTGTGTGGCGTACTCTGGTAATCAATAAATCCTCATAAATTCGTTGTCAAGTGCGGCGCACAATGGGCAAGTGCGGCGCACATTTTGGCCAGAACATTAACTCTTTATTGATTTCATTTTCTAGATCCTTCTTATGACGTCCGTTAGTGTAATTAACTGGATTTCTTTGCATCGTTAGTCTTTTCCTTTACTTTTGGTCCTGAAATGATATACACACAAACAACCAAACATCTTTGCAATTTTTCATGCGTTAGTGCATATATTTCACCTATTTTTGAGGAATATTTTATGTATATTTGGAGCGTTATCAGGAGTGGTGTTTAGAGTTCTTTTCGACTACGTATTTTGAAAGGAAGGTTGATAGAACCAAGATCATGAAGGAAAAATGCATTTGGTTTAGGTTGTGTGGAGAGGAACATGTGTTTACCTTGTCGAAGTTTGTGGTTATTTTAGGTTTGTACGAGCCAAGTGAAGTGAAGCACCAACCATTTCCTATTCACTTCAACAATTTGGAGATAAATGAAAAAGGATTTGATCATAATGAATATTAGCAAAGGATTGGAGAGCCAACAACAACAAATAAAAGGACATCTCTTGTTAAAGACCCACTAATGCGAATCGTGCATTGCTTTTGGTTGGAGCTTTAGTTCATAGGACGGGGAGTAGAGAAAGGTGTCAGAAGACAGATTTATGGATGATGAGTATGTTAGAGGAAGGACGTTTTGCTAACGTAGCTTAGATTATTGCCGAGTATCTTTATAAGAAAGCCTCGGGAATCAAGGAAAATAGTGATATTTGTGGAGGTCATTACGTGACTAAGATTGCAAGGGCATTAGGATACTATGTTAAAGGAAAAGTAGTCAAGTGTTCGGAACCGATTGAGTATGAAGAGTGGAAAGACAAGATGTTCGCGAAAGAGCATGATAGAAAAAATTAAGGGTTGAGGCGAACGGTACTTTTGGAACAACCACCTAGAGTGAGGAATGAGCAAAGGGATGTACCCCATAGCTTAAACTCAAGTTGGGGTGATTGTAATGCAAGTTTGAATGAAATTAAACGTAGGGATGTGTGGAGAGATTCGATGCTTATGAGGAATAACTACATGCTTGAGCATTCCATGCCTATTCTCCACCATTTGGTCGGCCAAGCCAACTACACTTACCCTACTTATGAGCCACCCAATGTTCCACCATACATATATACCTATGTACCTTACCCACACCCTTACACGCATTACCCCAACATGGGTAATCAATCTCATAGAGGAGGTCATTATGGAGATTATTTTACACGTACCATACCAAACTATGGAGGAAATTCCATTGTTCAAAGCTTAGGTTACGAAGTTTGAGGATCATCAAAAGGAGTACAAAATGATGACGATGACGAGGATATGAATGGCCAGATGATATGTTCAGAGAATTATGTGGAAAGTGATGATGAGATGGATGATTGATCATGGATCAAGTTGTCCTTAGGCTTATTTGTGTCGAATATTAATTTTTCTTTTTCATATCTTAATTCGTAGGATGATTTAAATTATGTTTTAAGCACCTTATTTTAACTTAGGATGTTTGTTTAATAATATTATTTCGTAGTATTTGTCGTATTGTAAATGTGCAGTATTTGCAGGTTGAAGTGCAAGACGTGTTAGTGGTTTACAAATCCGAGTTTCCAGAAAACTCGTTACGTGTACTCAAACCACATACGAAAGCATGTTATATCCGAGTAGTATCATTCGTCCTAATTTTTCCCATTTCCTTTACTTTGAAGTTCGTTTTATTACATTGAGGACAATGCAAAACTTAAGTGTGTGGGAGGGAAGTAAATAGGAAAAATGGTCTAATTTTTAAATTTTTTACATTTTTTTAGTTAATTAGTTTGAAGCTAAGGATAAAATTTTCGCCTTTGAAGATTTAGTTGTTTTCACACATAAAGCATAAATATTAAGAACAACTAAATCATTCCAACAATAAAAAAGAGGTTGTCTAACGTTTTGACGTATCCATATTATTTGAGCAATCTGTTTTAGGATAGATAACATT
>BQNB010153347.1:0-15654 GCA_026074375.1 Tanacetum coccineum
CATGTTTATCTCAGGTAACTGAACATCTTATGGCACGAGGAGTGGCACGAACTTGAAGATGGCTAAACTGTTATCATTCAAACTTTATGTTTTCATGTAGATTTTGGGACCTCTGTTTATAAAAACTCTGATGAAATAATGAATGATAACTTATCTTTAAAAACGTCTCTTTTGAGTAATTTTCTATGATTATGACTGTTGTACTATGAAATAATAGCTTCCGCTGCTATATGTAAAAAATGGGGATGTTATAGATTGGTATCAAGAGCCAAGGTTATAGAGAACAAGGTTGAAACCTTAACTATAACTACTTTTCTTTTTCCATCCAAGAAAGTCCTTCATGCCACTACATCTCCCGAATAGTATGTAAAGTACATAACTATTATACTATGATATAAATAACTTATGTTATTTACTGCTGGATTGTTAACAGAGTGATGTCTTCTCCCAACCACCCTACTCCTAATATTGAGGATGCTTTTTCCTTTAACTTTCATGACTATATCCTGGCTTCCCCGGACTATGTCTCAGCTTCACCAGGAAAAACTTATTCTAGCTCTTCAAATAACTCATTTGGTTTAGTTCCAATAGCTTCACCAACTCTTTTACTTTTTCATAATGACCCCTATATAAAGGTTATGCATGCATATTATGCTAAAGAATCACCTATTCCACCACCAACTATTGTACCTCCATCTTCAATGCTATCTCCAATGTTTAATCCTCAAGAATTCTTTCTTTCTGATGAATTATTACCACTTAAGAAACGAGGTCATGACCGATCATCCTCCTCTACTTCTACCCTACCTCAAGCATTTAAGATAGGAGAAAGCTCTCGTAAGACAAGTCTGGAACGTCACGAGGAGAAAATTAAGGAAATTTTGAATCATCTAGATGAACTTTCTCTCGACCATATTGAATACATAGAAGACAAAATCGAAAGACTCAGAAAAGGTCGGGTGATTATCCAACAAGACTTTGACAATCTGGAAGCTGAACTCCAAGAAACTCGTGCTCAAATTTCTAAACTTCAAAAGAAGAAGATGGGAAATAACAATAGCAAGATGTTGTTTGGTGCTCGCTTTAGGGATTGCTAATCAAGAACAAACATCAAGAGATCCAGGCTCGTCCCAAGCAGTATAAGGAAAGTCTTCCGAATGAATCTATGAAACAAGAACAGACCAGGAAGACCATCGACTACAGAATTAGGATACTAGTTATAGCTTTTGATATAACCTAGCCCACGGGAATGTAGTGGTATAAATAAATAACACTTGTCAATTTGGACCTATGTACAGTACAAAGGCAAGTCGTTCATGATATAATATAATGGTGATCCCGTTTCATATTCATCCTGTGTCCTATATTTCATCTCCGTCTTCATCATTATGAATCTTACCATGACCCCCAAAAAATAAACTAATAAGTTAGATGCTTGTTAGAATTCATATCAAATAAGTATCTATGATTTTAATATCACTATTGTTAAAAATGCTTAAAGTTCAAAAATAAGCATTTCATTTTAAGACTTGTGATATCATTCTTATTATGTGTTGTCTTATGTTGATAGAATGCCTCCCAAAAGGACATCAACATCTGAAGCACCAGCCATATAACACCCTGTGTTTTCAAGTCATTGACGACGTCAACAAATCCGCAATGTACTTTTTGTAATGTACGTGGGTTACTTTAAATCATATAGCGATAGGTAAACGCGTACGCCAAAAATTAGCGTTCAATTAAACGGCACAAACAATTAAATGTTTACATCAATCAAGGTTAATAAAAAAATTTGAGAATATTATTAACTTTGATCATTTTATTTTTAATCGATACGTAAAGTGAATACTTTCGCGATAAATTGCGTATGTAGGCACTCCGGAACCACCAAAACTTTTATCTACCTTCCAACAAATACCCCACCTTTTATACCAATATATAAAATTGGCAAAATATATCATGATTAAAGAATTCTACAAGCTGGTGGAGAATATGTAGATTCTGGAAGATCTCCTTAAGAAGATAAAGATAACAGAAGATATTCTCTAAATATTTAAAAGATTTACTTGTCTAATGTTTATCTTCCTTTGTAAGTCTTGATCTCTCCCTATATAAAGAGATCATAGACACATACTATTGTGTACACAGAAAAATGTAGTCGACTAGTAAAGGTGTGTGTGAGTTCTAGGCGTAAGTTCTCTAAGTAGACGCCTAGAAGTTGTGTGTAGCCCCAAGGATCTTTGATCCCTATTAGATTGTAACCGTTCTAGAATTGATCATCTAGAATTGGGGCTTGATGGAAACGTATGAATAATAAAACCTTGTTTAAATAACATTGAATCGTGTTCATTATATTCTGCTGCATTGTATCTATATTCTTTGTTATTTTTGTTCATCCTAGATTAAAGATCTTAACAATCTGAGCTTACAACGATCTTTAGATTTTCACAATTGGTATCAGAGCTGGTTGCTATTGATATCTAGGATCACAAGATTTTGTTCGTGCTTTATCTTCTGTTTTTCAATAATATGGTGAATTCGAAAAAGCTAGGGTTTGTCACCAAACCTTAATACAGAAAGCATAATATAAGGTTTATGGTTTCTGTTGTTAAAGTCACGACAAGGTTTCGAAGACACATGGTGTTTTATTTTTGGTTCGTGGACAAGAATGACGAATGTTTTTGGTTTCTGGTTGGATCACGCAAGCTAAGAAACAGCAACAAGAAACAAGGATTAACACATCAGATTTTTTTAGGGTTTTTGTTTGGTTATCATTTGTTTCTAAACAAGATCTGTAAAGAAACAAATCTGTAAGTATTTTATTGTTGCTTGGCTTAAGATGGAAGCAGGGTTTCGTTTATATATTAGTGCTGATACAAAAGAAAATTTAATACTGCTATAGACGAATAATGGTATACTTAATGCTGCTTCTATGTGTTTGTGTCGCCAAAGATTCATATTGCTCGGTGGTTTACTATTGCTCGTTTAAATGAATTTATACTGCTAATAACGAGTTAGTACTGCTATGTTTATTTTTGTACTGCCAAGCTTAGCGACAACATAGTAACGGAATAGTGACACTAAAAAGCGTCAAAAAATGACATGGGAGGAAGGAGAAATTAGAACTGTGACAGATTAGCAACAAAAAAAAGTGTCACTAACAGCCTTGGGAGGAAGGAGATCACATATGTGCGACGGGTTTGTAACGGCTTTATGACAGATATTGTGTTGCTAAGCGTGGGAGGAAGGAATAAATAATACATAAAGAGTGGAATAGCACAACTGGCTAACTAGTATAGTTGGTTAGGAGGGTGTTGTTATGTATTTTATCCTCAAGGTCAGATGTTCGACCCTCACATGTGACGTTTTCTTTTTTTTGTTATAGCAGGTCAAACAATCAGGTCAGCTCCTAACAATAATGAATGGGCCAACTTGGATTATAAACTGACATGGGCCTGGTATTTGTATCCTAACCAAATCAATGTGGGCCGAGTCTTTCAGATGCTTATGGATTGAATAATTGGGCCTGCTATATGATTTATGGTAAGAATTGTAGGACGAGTATAATGTACAAAATGGAACAGTTGTATGTTAATACTGCTTAGGATTCTCGTACATGTTAATGCTGCCTAAGTATTTTAAAACAGGTATATGGTATGAATACTATTGTTTGGTTGTCTTTCTTACTTAATGTTTGGGATTATTTACTACTGCTGCTATTGAACAAAGAAGCAAAAGAAGGTACTGTTTTGTTAGGTCTCAAGACATGTGGGCTTCAAGGAGATTCAAACTGCTATCCGTTTGTTAATACTGCTCGAAGGTATTTGTACTGCTTGCTTTGTCCGAGGTATTTTTAATACTGCCAGTGTCGTCGTCCGAGAAAAATAGTTAATACTATTAGTTGTACCTGATATCGGGTGACAAAGCATGTTTGTGGTTCTTGGCTGAGTTATGTTTTTGACAACACACACAGGAAGTCTCTAGTTTGGTTTTAAATATTCTTAATAGATTTAAAGGCTCATATTTTATTAGTTTAATTGATTACGAAGATGATTAATTATCACCTATTTGAAGTTGAAGTGGAATTATTTAGGTTTATGTTTTATCATATCTCAAATGGCTTACAACATTTGGAGGTAACTTGTTCGTCCTTAGAAACGATGTGACGAAGACTTGACAAATCTAGCAAAGGTGTGTGATCTATAAATTTATGGTGCTCAATGCTCATATTTGCTATCACTTTGGTCTGGTGTCTCATAGAAGATGAGGATAATTGTCAAGAGATTGCGGTCTCCTTATACATTGGTTTTGAGTATACGTTTGACGTCACGTGGATAGTACAAGATATAAGACACAAGTTTGGGTTGTTCTACTTCAGCATCAAGTTCATTATACTTAGTTTTCTTCATCAGTAATCATTACATAGAGCCTACATAGATGAAGATTCAAGAAATGGTTAACATATGGGTTTCAGGGGAAGCTTAATGTTAAAATGTTTAACCATTTACATGCATCATTGAGGTGAAGGTTTTTACTACTGCTAGCCAATATTACTACTGCTAGTGTGAGTTTCTATTACTCAAGTTCATTTTTCTTATTGTGCTTAATGGTGGGTAATTTGAGGAGTTAGAAGACTTGGATTAAAAGTGTGATATTGGTTTGTACTGGTCAAGATCAAAGTTTCTTATATTTATATGTCCCCTATTGGATTATGACAAAAAGGGGAAGAAATATTAACAGGTTGCAACTTATAGATCCTTGGTGTGGCATGGTACAAAGGAAATATACTTAAGGGGAAGTTTTGTTTCATTCAGGGAGATGATTACATCTCAACTTCAGGGGAAGCTTTGGCTTTATGATGAAGTTCATACATGACTTTGTTTGTTTTGTTATAACACCCTGTGTTTTAGAGTCATTGACGACGTCGATAAATCTTCTATTAATTTTTAGCGTTGTACGCGTTTGCTTGTAATTTCATGAATTAAGTTTAAATCGCGTAAGCTAAAAATTAGCGTTCAATGTAAACGGGCATCAAACAATTAAATGTTTACATCAAACAAGGGTTAAGTAATTATTTTGAGGATAATTATTAACTTTGTTCATTTTATTTTTATCGGATACGTAAAGTGTATACGTTTCGCGATAAATTGCGTTTAGGCACTCCCGGAACCACCAAAACTTTTCTACGCTTCAACAAATACCCACATTTATACCCAATACATAAAATTTACTCAAATATATCATGTATAGCTCTATTATGCCGAAATTCTTGCAATGGATACAAAGTTATACAAGAAATATAAGGAAACTCTTACAATTTGGTCAAATGAACAACATACTTCATTAATACCACACCATGCCTTGTTTCTTTGACCTAAAGACCATCCCTAAGACCATGACCCATCCCTAGGACATTACCATGTTCCCTTGACTAGATCTACACCTTATATACATGCATTACATAAGAGAGATATCACTTACATGCTTAAACACTTAACTAGAAAATCAAACAAACCCTCCTTTGTTCTCTCTATATGCTACGGCAATAAGCAAGCACACAACCAAACCCATATCAATTTTTCTACAACCCATACACTCCTATACACATCCATTATAAGACATTCTAAGGTATTTCCAAGCATTGGCTAAGCATTTCCAAGTATTAAGCAAGTGAAAGAAAGCTAGGGTTTTTATTAAGGAAAGCTAGGGTTTCTTTGTGCAAGCTTGGATTTTAGGGCTAAACAAGGGTTTAGCAATTGTTTGTCACCATCATCACACATCATAAGGTCTATTTGAACTCTTTATGTTCTTACAATTTTCATTTATATGCATATGTTAATTCTTTATAGCTTAAATCACCATTTAGGATTTTATCATGAAAATGAGATTTCTACTTGAAATGATCACATGGACTACTTTTATATATGTTGTGTTATTACATATATCATGTTAAAAATGATGATAAAATATTGTATCATGTTGTTTTGGTGTAAACATGATTATGGGTTAATTAGGGTTTTCATAGATTCATAATATGTTTCTAGTTAAAGAAATACATAAGACAAGTTAAGATTAACTATGGACTCATATTAATGTTACTTGAACACTAAAATAAAGTTATCTTGGAAGAAATACACTTGTACACACTTGGTTATGTATAAAAATGATTATGGACAAAACTAGTAAATTAAGGTTACTTAAGTAAAGTTATGGTATTTAAGTGTTATCATGGATTTGCTAACCTTGGTAACTTGGACATATGAGGACTATTATGGACAAATAAATTCTAATATATATATGATATATAACATATATGATATATAAGACTCGTGGTAAAATACAAAAGTGGTAAAGTATAAAGAAAAGGTTAAAAATGGATTCAACAAAGTAATTTTATAAACTATGAACAGTAAAAGTACTATTCATCAGCAGACCCAACTTTGTAAAATTTAATAAATCTTTTAGTAACGGAGACGTACTCGAAGGAATCACTAAAATCGGGATTAAAACGAATAAGTTATTACGATTACGAGTTTACGCTAATTAAAACCTAAAACGACTAAACTAGCTGTCGTGAACAGTAAAACACTATTCATCGCAGAATATCAAAAACTTGAAAATGTAATATTTTGATCACTCGTCTTACTACGAAGACGTGGGCATAAGAAACGTCAAAATCGGGCTTAAAACGCAAAAGTTATGCTAGTTTTACTAAAACGGTAATTATAAACGTTTTAACTTATTAAACACCATTTTACCAAAACCATTAGTTGGTGATTGAGCTATATAGAATATTATGTGGTTATCGAAGTACTATATTACTAGGGAGTTTCATAATGAGGCCTCTTCGGATGGCGTATCGACGAGTTGTTGGATTTACGATTTAAAGTGTCCTAACTCCTCGAACGTCATGTCATGACCTCTTAAATTATGATAGCCCGAACGATAGTACGATGTAACAACTATAAGATTATATTTAAGTACTCGGTACTTATACGACCTATGATAATTTAGGTTGCATTCGATCTTTTACGTGACGCTTTATCTGCGATATTTGGATTATCAGAACTCAAGGTGAGTTCATAGCCCCACGTTTTACATGATTTGTTTTATAAGTTTTGGGGTGAGAACATGCTTGTTTACAAATGCATTTACATGGTTGATTACAAATTGAACTTAAACCCCTTCTTTACTTGTCATGGCATGAGATACAATACTTGGTTTAATTTTTGACGTAAACCATACTTGACTTTTAAGAATAATTACGGAGTAGCTTAGTTTCATGAACTGTAAATCACTTGGAGGAGTGAGCTCAATGTTATAAAATAGATCTATTGGGGATTGACAACCCCCGTTCAGGGTGATAGCTCTCACTATACGAGATCGAACTAACGCACGTTATATCATGTCGGATTACGACTGGATTGGTGTCTACTAGGGCCCACCACGAATACTAATGAAATTTTTACCAGGTGCCTTAAATAAAGTGGCATACTTATAAGTCTACGTCGCAGTTCCATGAACTTAGAGTAATCGTAATCATTATTTCTCTTACATACTTGAACTTATTGGGATTTTAGTGCTCATATAAGATCTTCATAAAAACATTATAGGTATATTATCGCATTATAATATCTACTTGAAGCATTTTTGGATATTGTGTTCATTATAATATCCTACTGAAACATTTTGGGATATCATGTTCATTACAATATATACTTGAAACTTTTAGTTTTTATATAAGGAAACCTATAAGGTCATTTATGTGTGCAAGTCTTTATGGGCGAAACTATGTAACACAATAGACCTATATATATAGTTTTGGGATTTACAATTATACTTACGAAAACCTATGAACTCACCAACTTTTGTTAGACCCTTTTAAGCAGTATTTCTCAGTGAAAGAGATTGCTTGGCCTATTTGAGGAAAATGGGGAGTCCAATTCTTTTCAAGAAATAAACTTTTCAAACGACACTAGAGGTCGTTCTCTCATGACTTGTGCAATGGTATTATGAAGTAACGCTCCCGGAAACACATTCCGCTGCGACCCAATTTTTGGGGTGTACAGATTGGTAATCAGAGCCAATGTTTATATAGAACTAGTTGCGATATCTTATCCTAGACATGAACCACTTTCTACCATCACATTTTCAAGTTCCAAAAGTTTACGGGACATACATGATATACATGCAATATGATAACTATATGAAGTTAGATGAACGTAATTCGGTATTGTCCATCGTCGAGTAAATTTATTTAACTAGGATCGAACGTATAACATTTCATGACTGAATCTCAAGACATGTTCTTGTTTGCTGAGTTTGCGAAATTGAGCCATGACAGGTTTGTTACACAACTCGAGGTGCTTGATAATTTCCCTCGAGGATGTTTAGACACGTGTGGCATTATGTGAAACAATTACGCGTAATTTATAGTGTAAGACCACTATAGAATAATTTGTCTATATGTGCAACACACTACTTGTTTACGTGCGAACGTGACTTAAGTATATATATATATAAATATGTATAAATATATATATACTTAACCATACCAATGTGTTATTCGACCAATTATTTATATTAAGGGTGATTTATATAAATACTGGAGCATATCCTTTAGGCAAGGTAGTACATCAGCTCATAGTTTCTAAATGATAACTAAACATCAGTTATCAAATATGATATCTACCATCATACCATTTATCCATGACGCACATTCATATTGGCCATACATCACTTCACAACACTCTATTATCACATGACATTTGAGAATTAAGCTAATCTTTCATTTCTTGGGATTTTGAGGAAATGGGCAACCAAAAAGAGCCACAAGGTATCAACTCCAGTTACAGAAAAATCCTACCACCACCACTGTCACCAATGCCCAACTTCAGGCAATGATTGACCAAGGTGTTACTGCTGCACTGACAGCACGTGATGCAAACAGGAATGGCGATGACAGCCATACTTCGGGAACAGGTGCTAGAAGGACCGAACGCGTTACTCGAGAATGCACTTACCAAGACTTCATGAAGTGCCAACCTCTGTATTTCAAAGGCACTGAGGGAGTGGTCGAACTAACCCAATGGTTTGAAAGGATGGAGACTGTAGTCCTCATAAGCACACACTGCTCTGTGGAAAATCAGATCAAGTTCTCCACTTGTACTCTTTTGGCAGGAGCTCTGACGTGGTGGAATTCCCACGTTAGAATTGTTGGTCATGATGTTGCGTATGCAATGACTTGGATAGATCTGAGAAAGAAAATGACTGACAAGTACTGTCCGAGGAACGAATAAAAAAGCTTCGAGAGACTGAGTTTGTGGAATTTGGAAAGTAAAAGGTACCGAGTGACAGGTACAACCAACGTTCCAGGAACTAGCACTGTTGTGAGTTAGAATTTTTCCTGAGGAGTCTGACAAGTTGAAAGGCGTATGTCAGAATTGGTTTGCCGATATGATTCACACGGAAGTGTTGTGGCATCAAAACCAAAAACCATGCAGGAAGCTACTGAAATGGCAAACAGAGATGAGGAATAAGAAAATCAGCACTTTTGCTGAACGTCAAGCTGAGAACAAGAGGAAACTTGACAACAACCACCAAGCTCAACAACAACTTCCCAAGAGGCAGAATGTGGTCCAAGCTTACGCCGCTGTGACTGGTGAAAGAAAAGAGTATGCTGGAACTCTACCGCTGTGCAACAAGTGCAAGTTTCACCACAATGGCCCATGCACTGTAAAATGCGCAAACTGCAAGAGGGTCGGTCATTTGACCCGAGACTGTTGGAGTTCTGCTGCTACTAATAATCAAAGAACCCTCACTTGTTATGAAAATGTGGAAACCAAGGGCACTACAAGAGTGATTGCCCAAAATTAAAGAACCGAAACCATGAACTCAAAGCGAGAGGTGACTGGAACACATGGAATGGTGCTTGCCTTAGGAGGAGGAGAAACCGATCAAGACCCTAACAACATTGAAGATGAGATCGAAGATTAAAAGAGAAAGTTGTCTCGCTTTGCCTAATAAATCCTAAGTTGGAACTATCTTAAACTTTATCTCCTTGGGAGTTCTCGTTGTATTTCTCTTAAATTTCCGTTGTACGAACAATTCATTACCTATCAAATTAATTTTGTGAAAATTTCGTCAACCGTGACTTAAAACATTTCTACTTTGAAAGTCAAATTATAACACATTTTACAAAAATGAACACGCATAGTTTTTAGCCCTCAAATATACATAGCTGATCAAACTATAGTATATTTCAGAAGGACCAGCCCTGCTGAGATATCCCCCTTAAAACTGCTCATCGAGAAAACAATTTTCCTATTTATATCAAGTATTTTTGAGTACGTAATGCATAAAACGTATTTATCACGAGGAACCAAACTAATAACCTGATAACATAATAAACTCTTTACCAAATTACCATCTTACATGAAGTCCGACATCAAATCCTAAGCCAAGAAGCCGAGACACATCAACGATCGCCTAGGACAATCCACTATTAAACTTACTCCGCTAACGGAGTTGCACGCCCGATGTGAGACTAAGGCTAGTAGAATTTCAAGTTGTCCACCGAGTTATGCTTAAGGTATCCACCTTACAAGGAGAAGTGCGCTTTGGCAAATGGGGAAAGCGAAACCCCAGGTATGGTCAGACCATCCAAGGTGATGGGAAAAGGTGTGGATCCGTTGCTTACAAAGCTGAGTTTCCTCAAGAGCTTAGAGCAAGGATTCACAATAAGTTTCACGTATTCCAACATGAAGAAGTGCTATTGGCCAACGAACCGTTACCGTTCCGTTAGATAGACTTTTCCATTTTGATGACACGCTTCATTTGTCGAGGAACCGATAAATCATAAGACCGTAAAGTTAAAAACGGTTCAGCGAAGGTCGATCCCATTAGGCAAAGTTCGATGGAACTTCCAAGAAGGTCCTGATGCCAAATGGGAAACCGTGAAGACCAATTTCAAAAGAGAAGTATACACACCTCTCTTCACCATGACCACACCGTCGCAAGTGCGCAATCATAAGCCTTGAGGACAAGGCTCGTTTAACGGGGGAAGTCTATTAACACCTCTAGTGTTTTTTTAAGTCATTGACGACGCGATAATTCCCACAATGTAATCTTTTGTAATTGTACCGTTTGCTTTAAATCTTAAATGTTAAGCTAAATCGCGTAAGCTAAAAATTAGCGTTCAATGTAAACGGGCATCAAACAATTAAATGTTCTCATCATTCAAGGGTTATATAATTATTTTGAGGATAATTATTAACTTTGTTCATTTAATTTTTATCGGATACGTAAAGTGTATACGTTTTGCGATAAATTGCGTTTAGGCACTCCCGGAACCACAAAAACTTTTCTACGCTTCAACAAATACCCACATTTATACCCAATACATAAAATTTACTCAAATATATCATGTATAGCTCTATTATGCCGAAATTCTTGCAATGGATACAAAGTTATACAAGAAATATAAGGAAACTCTTACAATTTGGTCAAATGAACAACATACTTCATTAATACCACACCATGCCTTGTTTCTTTGACCTAAAGACCATCCCTAAGACCATGACCCATCCCTAGGACATTACCATGTTCCCTTGACTAGATCTACACCTTATATACATGCATTACATAAGAGAGATATCACTTACATGCTTAAACACTTAACTAGAAAATCAAACAAACCCTCCTTTGTTCTCTCTATATGCTACGGCAATAAGCAAGCACACAACCAAACCCATATCAATTTTTCTACAACCCATACACTCCTATACACATCTATTCTAAGATATTCTAAGGTGATCCCAAGCATTGGCTAAGCTTTTCCAAGTATTACTCAAGAAAAAGGAAGCTAGGGTTTTGTTAAGTAAACAAGGGTTTTTATTTGTGCAAGCTTTGGTTTTGTGGCTAAACAAGGGTTTAGCACTTGCTTATCATCATCATCATACCTCATAAGGTTTACTTGAACTCTTTATGTTCTTATAATTTTCATTTTTATGCATATGATTATTCTATTTAGCTTAAATCACCATTTAGGATTATTAAAAAGAAGTTTTTATTTGTTGTCATCATAATGTACACTTTTATATACCTTATGATGTTAATGACATCATGTTAAAATGGTCACACAAGTGATTTACACTCTTGGTTAAACATGAAAATGATTATGGGTTAATTAGGGTTTTTATAGTTTCATAATATGTTTCAAGATAAAGAAATACATAAGACATGTTAATATTAATTATGGACTCATATTAATGTTACTTGAACACTAAAATAAAGTTATCTTGGAAGAAATACACTTGTACACACTTGGTTATGTATAAATATGATTATGGACAAAACTAGTGATTTATGGATTTTTATAAAAGTTATGGTTTTAAAGTGTGATAATGGATTTGTTAATCTTGTAACTTGGACATATGAGGACTATTATGGACACATGGACTCCAATATATAAATGATATTTATAACATATATGATATATAAGACTTGTGGTAAAATACAAAAAAAATAGTAAAGTATAAAGAAAAGGTTAAAAATGGATTCAACAAACTCAACCAAACATTCTGTCCAAATTCGTGGATAAGACATACTCATTTTATATTTTTATAAGATAATACATTTCACGACGATTCCGAAAAGGTAAGAAACTTGTTAAACGGATTAATAACGAAAAAGTTACGTTAAAAACGAGTTATACGTTAATAAACGAAGTCGTAAATGAATTTTTATAAAAACATTTTTATAAAAATTATAAACAGCAAGTGTTGATATTTTTAACAAATTATACATATTTTTGGGATTCCAAAATGATAAGAATCGTAATTTTTCAATTAATAACGAACGAGTTATGAATTTCGCGAGTTTACGACAATTAATACTTTTATAAAACTATTTTTATAAAAGTTACTATTCATGACAGAAAGTTATATTTTTGTAAACCTCATTTACGACTTCGTTTATTAACGTATAACTCGTTTTTAACGTAACTTTTTCGTTATTAATCCGTTTAACAAGTTTCTTACCTTTTCGGAATCGTCGTGAAATGTATTATCTTATAAAAATATAAAATGGATATGTTAAATTTCGAATTTTGGACAGAATGTTTGTGATAGTTTGTTAAGTCCAAAATTAAGTCTTGTTTCCTTGTTTTCATCTTATGACTTTTACCACTAATCTTATATTTTATATTTATCATATATATTACATGTATATTATGTCCATAGTCCTTTTATTGTCCCTTTGTCCAAATATTACAAGTCTTTTATCTTACATAATAAACCATAACTTTTATAAAAATCCATAAATCACTAGTTTTGTCCATAATCATATTTATACATAACCAAGTGTGTACAAGTGTATTTCTTCCAAGATAACTTTATTTTAGTGTTCAAGTAACATTAATATGAGTCCATAATTAATATTAACATGTCTTATGTATTTCTTTATCTTGAAACATATTATGAAACTATAAAAACCCTAATTAACCCATAATCATTTTCATGTTTAACCAAGAGTGTAAATCACTTGTGTGACCATTTTAACATGATGTCATTAACATCATAAGGTATATAAAAGTGTACATTATGATGACAACAAATAAAAACTTCTTTTTACATGTTAATAATCCTAAATGGTGATTTAAGCTAAATAGAATAATCATATGCATAAAAATGAAAATTATAAGAACATAAAGAGTTCAAGTAAACCTTATGAGGTATGATGATGATGATAAGCAAGTGCTAAACCCTTGTTTAGCCACAAAACCAAAGCTTGCACAAATAAAAACCCTTGTTTACTTAACAAAACCCTAGCTTCCTTTTTCTTGAGTAATACTTGGAAAAGCTTAGCCAATGCTTGGGATCACCTTAGAATATCTTATAATAGATGTGTATAGGAGTGTATGGGTTGTAGAAAAAAATTATATGGATTTGGTTGGGGCATGGATTTGAGCCGTGAGCTCTATGAGTGCCAAAGGGAGAGATTTGGTGATTTTTGGTAAGTGTTTAGGCATGAATGACTTCTCTTACTAGATACTTGTATAAATATGGTGTAAGTCTTGGTCAAGGGAACATGGTATGGTCCTAGGGATGGTCTATGGTCTTAGGGATGGGTCATGGTCTTAGGGATGGTCTTTAGGTCAAAGAAACAAGGTATGGTGTGGTATTAATGAGGTATGGTGTTCATTTGACCAAATGGAAGAGTTTTTGGTATATCTTTGTGTACATTGCAAGAATTTCGGCATAATAGAGCTATACATGATATATTTGAGTAAATTTTATGTATTGGGTATAAATGTGGGTATTTGTTGAAGCGTAGAAAAGTTTTTGTGGTTCCGGGAGTGCCTAAACGCAATTTATCGCGAAACGTATACACTTTACGTATCCGATAAAAATAAAATGAACAAAGTTAATAATTATCCTCAAAATAATTATATAACCCTTGCTTGATGTAAACATTTAATTGTTTGATGCCCGTTTACATTGAACGCTAATTTTTAGCTTACGCGATTTAAACTTAATTCATGAAATCACAAGCAAACGCGTACAACACTAAAAATAAATAGTATATTTATCGACGTCGTCAATGACTTGAAAACACAGGGTGTTATATAGATCCCCAATGATCTAGGCTTGATCACAAAGATATAAGACTTATCTTTACAACCAAATTGAATAAAGTTGTTTGGTATGAATCAACTCCTAACCTAACCTACAGACCAGATTCTAAAAGAAAGGGTATGAGAAAGAATACCCTTGACTAATAACACACAAGTGTGGATTAAGTACTTGTGTGTCTTTTTTGTGGAGATGTGTTCTTCAACATATGATAAAAGAGAAGATTAAGAACGCAAGAGGTGTTAGACTTAGAGGATAAGAGAAGAGAAAGGTGAGGAAGAAAGAATGTCAAGAGGTGAGGAATACAATAACCTAGAAGGGTTATTTATAAGCTAAAAACTTGGATTGGCATATTTCACACATCTAGTGGCACGCTGAGCCACGCGTCAGCGCGTCATCAGCGTGCCAGAACCAAACTCGAGTTATTTTGGTTTTTGACGTTTTAACTACCCGCTCTTGCTAAACCCCCAATTTTACTTTACGCTTTGACCTTTCCATTATTCTTATACTCAAGGTCAACCAACTCAAATAGCCATTTGATAAAAATGTTTGTGAAGTAGTAAAAAGCATTTTGGGAATGTTTGTCTAATATTAGACAAAAGGGTGTGATTAGGTAATCCTCACATGTATATGGTTTAGTTGGAAACTAAACACGATTAAGGTGATGAGTTGGCATGGTTAGGATCGAAAGGAATATGCCAAAGGCATAAAGAATATACCAGAAGAATATTCCTTTGCTTGGAGAGGAAGTGTGGATGTTGGAGGGATGATTTGAAATTCAAATTCAAATAATAGACATGTTGGTTAAATATGTGAAGGATGCAAGTTGGCATTGATGTAATGGTTTGAATCCTAAGGCTTGTAATTCAAATTTGAATTATATTTCATCGTGTGGAATAAGAATGAGGTGTGAGTTAACATTGATGTGACAGAAAGGAGCCTATGGCTCAAATTCAAATTTGAATGGTTGAGATGAGGTGGTGAGTTGTCAAAGTGTGTTAGGGAAGTTTGGTGATGTATG
>BQNB010153348.1:0-15653 GCA_026074375.1 Tanacetum coccineum
CAAGTTTCAAATTCCTCTTATATTCCTCAAAATAACTCTTTTCCATACTTTTATAATCGTTAATGGCAGCTAGAGAATTAACAACAGTATGTACAAGATCTTGAGATACAAGTAGATCCATTAAACGATCATTTTCCATTTTCATCGCATCAAGAGCAATATTATCATTAAGAAAAGTATTTGGCACAACTAACACATTATCAACTTTAACATCAGCATGCATTACAATAGTCACAACATCTTGACAGATAATATGCTCTAAAAGACGTTCATTCTCAAGCTTTAATTCTTTCTTTTCAATTTCAAACAACTTCTTGTCTATAGAACACTGATCAATAGCAGCTTCTATTTGGTTAAACGTCTTTTTTACTTCATTAAGTTCATTGAGAAGACCATTTTCAAAATCTTTAACTAATGTCTGTAAAGAATTTTTAAAAGGAATGACTTCTTCGTTGAAAACCTTTTTGGTGTGCTCAAAACCCCATGACCCCTCAGTTAATGCGTCAGGTGTAGTTCTTAATTTCACCACTTTGTCAAAACTGACAAGGTGATTTTTAAGCCTTTTAACACTTGTATTTACTAAACTAACATTTGGAAGTTCTTTAGGAACCTCAACTCTAACTGATGTTTGTGTATCATGAGGGTGTTCAGACTTAGGGTTTGAAAACGGTAACCAGAAAGCTTGTTCTGCAGACAGTTCTTGTTGTGGAACAAAATGTTTTCCAAAATCTTTAGACAATTTATTTAATTCAGAATAATTTATTGGAGAAAAATTAATTTTCTGTTTAAGTGAAATTGGATCATTTTGTTTTGCAAGCATTTGACTCACTTCTTCCAAAATCAATGTCTCTTCCTCATCAGTCACAGGGATCACCTCATGTTGCCTAGAGATTACACTACCATCATACAATGTTGGCTTAATCCGTTGAGCTTTCTTAAGATAAAACGGATTTTTATAACCAAGAGCTTGTTTGTGAGTGTCATCATAAAAAAACTTTAAACTTTTGTTTCGTTACATGTGCACTGTTGAGGAGATTGACCCACTCTATAGGATAATATTATCCAGTTCCATAATTTTTCTATATTCTAAATCAATTTCTTTGTCTATGTATTAATTCTTTTTCTTTGGATTCATTTTTGAAAATATTAAATGTTTACAATAACGATTCCTTTTCCTTAGTTTGATTAGAAAGATTTTATTTGAGTGAGTTAATTTCCTACTTAAGTGCAAGTCTATCCCTAATCATGTCATCCATTTTTGAATCAATTAACTTTTCACGACTTCTCAAATCAACATTAAGTCTTTGTTCAAAAGTTTTGACTCGTTCCTTATATCTTTCAAGCTCATTGGTTAAGGATTCATTTTTTGTTTTCTGATTAGCCTTATCCTAATTAGTTACATGATTAATCATTTGTTCAAAATTTTGTTCCATCATAGATATTATTAATAAATCTTGTTGTACAGACGAATTAGTATCTTGAACAACTGCATGTTGTGTTTCTTGCAGATATTCAGAATACAGAATGATATTACTATCACTTATTATCTCATTATCAAGAATAAGCAACAAAGGTGTTTGTTCAAAATACTGCCTCGCTTGCATACTTTGATTAGCCATATCATTTTGATAAGTTTCAGAATGTGGTACCTCAAAGAGAACATCTGAACCATAACTTGAGAGATTGGCCATGTAACTTGCTTGTGCAGTAGGGACTTCATCACAATCTGAATCATATAAATCAATTACATCTGATTATAAGATAACATTTGTTGTCACTTTGTAAGCACCTAGGTGTGAATCAACTCTATCTCCTGTATCTGCCAAAATTGCTAGTTGTTCTTTACTCAAAGCAATCCCTACTTCCTGAACTTGTGCTAGCCGGATCTTTTCCATGAACCATGTAGAGTTTTATACCCTCGTAGGTTGAGGACACTGCCTTGCTATATGATCATTATCCTTTGAAAAATTACCCACATAACTCTAAGTCTGTCGTCCTTGCATATCAATCTGGTTCATTGGGTTTGACAAAGTCTCTAGTTGATTGTTGGCTGATGGGTAACTTAAGGCAAGGGTGGTACACATGAATGCCATAGCTATGTTGAGGCATTCAAGTGGATTATCAGTTGGAAGAAAGTATGGTACAACAAGTCCTCAATCAAATTGTAGAAGATCTGCTGGTGATTGTAAAGAAACTGTTGATGCTTGAGATGATTGTGGATGCATCACTTTAGATGCTTATGGATGAAACACTTGAGAGGATTGAGGATGAATCACTTAAGATGATTGTAGATGAATCACTTGAGATGATTGTGGATGAAACACTTAAGATGATTATGGATGAAACATTGAAACTTGATGATTAACACTTTCAATCTGTGATTGCTGATTGTAAACTCTCTTATTCATGTTAAACATTTTGAAGTAATTGATGTGTGAAATCAAATTTAGGATCTTAAGTAGATTAAGTGATGTTATTGTGGATTGTTGTTGGTGAAATCGTTGTTGTTGTTGAAGCACTTGAACTTTTGTCAACGAATGATGAGCTAAAAAGGAATAACGGTGAACGTTTGAGCTTAAAATGATTAACGGTTGATGAAAGCACAAACGAGGACTAACTATGCAATTGAAATCCAAGTTAAATGCTTAACGGTTGTTAATTAAGGTTCTAAGGACTAAAAGTGTAAAAAGTTTCAACTTTGATGGGTTTAACAAACTAACCAAAAAGGGGACGAGTGGTGAATTTGTCTTGACGTTCAGGGACCAAGAATTGGCAAATTTGAAGTTAATTAATAAACAAATACATTGGCTTAACAAAATCTTCGTCCCTTGTTAAGTTTGTTAAAGGTACGATGGTAATTTCCCTACTTCGCAATGGACTCGTGTGTTATCGTCAACCAAAAACAAACAACTCCGATGATCGTATGAGGACTACGATCCTAATGTAGTCTTTAGAAGATACGCCTGAATAATCAAAACTTGAAACCAAAAAACCCGAAACACGTCAAAACACACTCGTTTAACTTTGTGTAAATCGCCTAGCACACAACATGTATAAATTGCCTAGTAGAGGACGTATAAATCACCTAATACAAAACGTATAAATCACCCAGAACAAACATATAAATCTCCCAGTACTAAGGTATAAATCACCTGAAGAAATGAGGTATAAATCCAACACTCAACCCCCCCTAACCACCTCCCCCACCGCCCAACCTTTAGACCCATGTATAAATCTCCCAGACTTATGTATAAATTGCCCAATGATTATGTATGTTTCGCTTAAATAGAAACAAAAGTGTACTATGTGGTCCTTGTACCGTTTTGCCTATACCTCAACGAATAAAAAAATGTCCTTGTTCTTATCTTTAAACCGTAGACCACAAATAATCCAACCTAGAAAAATAAGCTTTGTAATAAGCTCTTTACACCACAATAAGTCTTGAAAATCTTTAACAAGTAAGCTACTTATGACCGTTTTGAAAGATTATGTATTTTTGTTTGAAACACAAGTAAAACCTTACAAAAACAAAGAGACTAAATCGTGTCTTATAAGCTGAAAATAAGCTTTAATAAGCTGTCAAGAAAACAAATAAGCCACGAACGTGGTGAAGAAGAAACTATGAAAGACAAAGGTCGCGTGAAATCAAATTAAACATAACAAGTGAAAAGTGAAAATGTTGTTGATAAGCCCAAAATAAAGCTAGTATAAAGCCCACTAATTCACGAAACAAACTATTATAAGTGCTAGTTATGTTTTGGAAAAGGTTTTTAAACTTTTTAACCAAATACGCAAATAACAAAAAAAATTAAGTCGAATGTTTATTAGCTTATAAATAAGCCGAACCAATAAGCTCGAAATAAGTCACCACAACAAAACCACTAAATGACTTATTGCCCCAAGATCAAACCTTGGTGATGATACCAATTATAGAAAATGAATTTCACACAAACTAAGAACTAGAGAGAGAAAACTAGAGAAAGAGAATGGAAGGGAGAAAAAAATTAAAAACACACACATAGAAAGTAAGGAAAATGCATTCAACCAACACTTTCTCCATGTGTAGAGATGGTTAATATACTTACAAGATATGGGTCGGGCTGGGCTTTTCTTATACTTTCTATAAGCCGGCCTGGTTAGCTTACTAATTATTACATATTATAAACTAACTATTACAAAGGCTCGTGAGATCGTTAATGATCATCACTTCACTAGAAACTATATTTCTAACACCTGATATTATTATTGCTTAAGTACAACTTCTGCCATTAAGTCCCCTATATCGTGCACCGATTAATTACTTTGTGTAAGCGCAAATGTTGTGAATAGATCTATTAGGACTAGACTATCCATGTGGTCCGTGATATAACAACGATTACCATGTCAAACAGACACATTTAACATTTGAGGAAATACTCGGGTGTTTGGCAAAACACCCAGCCTCGGGGCATAATCTTAAGCTGGATTTGCTATAATTTGTTAAGGTTTCGATGTCATGAGCTTAGTGCAATAATAAATGCTTTTGAATTTTGAATATGTTTCATTAGTCAACTATTATTTAAACACTATTTGTATAAGTTGATCATTGTAAAAATCAAATCTTGAAAACAAAAATGTGAATAAAGGGGGTGTTTGTGCGTCGGCTTATAAAGAAAGAAAGGAAAGGATTTTTAAGTTTGAATAAATTGGTTGTTGTGGTAATTTTTTATTTTATGAAAATATTTAATAAGTTCTTATTTTGAGGTTTGGCTTATTCAATTGTAACACCCCCAAATTGGGTCGCAGCAGAATAAGGGTCCGGGGCGTGTTACTTCTCAGATCAATAACACAAGATGTATATAGAACGACCAAAAAGTCGTTTAAAAACTGATACATTGGATTTAACAAAGTATTTGTTACATAAGCCGAAGCTTCACTTGTCCACTTGTTCAAAGTACAAAGATTTCTAGCCCATACAGTTATACAAAATGTAATGTGACAAAATCTTTAATGCATGATATCCCAATCAAAACCACCAATGTATCCCTTGCACCTCGTGCTTACTGATCCCCTGAAAAACATTGCTTTAAAATGTCAACAATAATGTTGGTGAATTCATAGGTTTGATAAATCATATATTGTAGGACCACAAGATTTCCCAAGTGTATGATAATGCAACAGATGCAGACATCATATAAATGTAATTACGTTGCTCTAAGCTCATGACACTGAAGCTTGACGTGTATGAATACCAAATTAAATGGCCTACATGCCCTTGTTGAAGTTCTATAACCCGTAACATCCTATGTTCGACACGGTATAAGCGTTTTTCGAATGCCCCAGTGATAGATAATCACCCAACGGGGAAATGTCAACCCAATAGATCTATCAAAACATTCCGCGCATCACAATCAGTAACTGATAGTTCATGATAATGGGCTCAACAAGGGTTATCGCAACTTAGGCAACACGTAATCATAATTTAAAAGTATCCACTTGTGTCCAGTTGTAAAAACATTGCATGTTTCTAACCCCAAAAACTTATAAAACAAAAGCATGTAAAACGTGGGGCTATGAACTCACCTTTAGTGAGCGTATGTCAAGTATATCACAGATAATGCGTTACGTAAATCGTCAGATGCAACCTATTTAAATTAAGGTCGTGTAAGTACTTAATCACATTGGGTAATTTACTACCATGCATATTCTATATCGCTAATCACCATTCTAATTGTTATTTGGAAAAATGCCGTTTAATAAGTAAAACGTTTATAATTACTCCGTTGTAAGTAAAACTGGCTAACTTTCGCATTTAAGCCCATTTTGATGTTTCTTATCCCACTCTTTCGTAGATAAGAATTAATCATACATTTGACATTTTCATATTTTTGATCCTCTGATGAACAATACTTTTACAGTATACACCAGTTTATAAAGTTTATTTTTATAGTTTTAGTTATCGGTAAAACCGTAAAACGTCGTATTTATTTATCGTTATAGCTCCGTTTTTAGCGATTCTTTCGAGCACGTTCTCGTAATTGAAAGTTCTATTTATTTATGAGGTTTAAAAAAATAAAAGTTTCTGCCATAAATAGTAACTTTTATAAAAATTGTTTTATAAAAGTATTAATTGTTGTAAACTCGCGAAATTCATAACTCATTCGTTATTAATTGAAAATTTTTCATTTTCTTAATCAAATTGAATCCTAAACATATTGTATTCTGTAAAAAAATACTAAACTTGCTGTTTTATATTAATTTTTAAAAATTGTTTTATAAACGTTCCTTTTTAATCGTTTTAGTTATCGTATAACTGTTATTTACGAGTAACTTTTTTTGTTTAATAACCCGTTTTTCGAGATTCTATTTCTATTTATTATTATTTTTTGGAATCGTCATGAAGGTGTAATATCCTTTATAAAAGTAAAACCCTTGTATGAATTTCGAATACCCAACAGCTTCTTTGCATAGCTTTTATATAATTAAGTATATACTTTTATTTTATATACTTTTCAACAAATAAAATTCAACTCACAATCTTACACATTCCCTTTATATCATATGTCATACATATATTAGTGTCCATAGGTCCATTGTTTGTCCACATGAGTCCATGATATCAATATTAACAAGCCATTACATCACATGAAAACACAAACTTTCCATAAGTAACTTTTAATTACAAGTTTACACTTGAACTTTTTATGCATTAACCAAGTGTGTACAAGAGTTATACTTCTATTATAACCTTATTTTAGTGTCATTTGCATTACTTTTACTTGTAACATATTAAGTGAACTTTTAAAACCCTAATTTGTATATATCCATTTTTACACTAAATCAACATGGTACAATACTTCTATGTCCATTTTATCATGATATTAACAATAACATAACATATGTAAAAGTGTTAAAAATCATAATCACAAGTAAGTTATCCCTTTAACATGTTTAAAAAAAAACCCCTAAATGGTGATTTTGCTATGTAAACATCATATATACATATAATCATGAAAATGAAAAGATAAAGGTTTTAGGTAACCTTAGTGATGATGAACAATGTGTGCTAAACCCTTGTTTAGACTTTAAAACCAAACTTGCACCCTTTAAAACCCTAGATTCCAAGAAAAACCCTAGCTTCCTTTTCTTGTTTCCACACTTGTAAATATTTAATCAATACTTCAAATCATCTTGAGGTATCTTAGATATGATGTGAGATTACTTGTATGTGTTGAAGAAAAAATTTATATGGATTGTTCTTGGTTTTTAGTTTGAGCCGTGGGTTGGATAAGAGACAAAGAGATAGGAATTTGTTTTTGTTACGTGTGAAATGTTGTGTATGAGTTATCTCTCATGTGCATGTAATATATATGAAAAGGTGGTAAGAGTGCTAGCTAACTTTGACCAATATTTTCAACGGAGGAGGGAATTGGGGCATGGGAACCATGGGACAAGATGAGTAAAATGGGGTTGACTAGTGGTCAAAACCACTAGTCATGACCCTTCTTAATGTTCTATGTTTCCTTGTTTCCTCATGTGGGAGTTATCCCAGGATATTAAGGAACTTGTTCACTAGCTCTTTTCTTTCTTTTGATAAATAAAATGTTACTACAAATTGTTGTAAAAGATGAAGTAATAGAAATGTGTAGTCATTTATTTAGCAAGTGTATGTAACTTATAAAGTCTTTGTTATCTTGCATATATATATGAAACATGTACATATGCATGTATATGGGCAAAGTTTTATAAACTTTGATCATTGTATATAAACATAGACATTCGTTGAAGTGTAGAAAAGTTTTGGTGGTTCCGGGAATGCCTAAATGCAATTTATCGCGGAACGTATACACTTTACGTATCCGATAAAAATAAAATGAACAAAGACCATAATTATTCTCAAAATAATTATTTAATACTTGATTGATGTAAACGCTTAATTGTTTGGTGCCCATTTACATTGAACGCTAATTTTTAGCTTACGCGATTTTACTAAATACATGAAATTACAAGCAACCGCGTACGACGCTAAAAATAAATAGTAGATTTATCGACGTCGTAAATGACTTGAAAACATAGGGTGTTATAGTCTATGTGTTGTTTGATTATTTATTGTTCTTCACTTCTCTTTAACTTGTGGTATGTGCTTAAATACACATACCTTATTTACCTATAAAACGACCATTAAAACGACCTAAAAAAACGGCACATAAAAACCCATATATAAACTTGTTTTTTTATGTTTTGTACAGTGCAGGTACCTGGATATTCAACTAAAGTACAAAAGCAAAGCCAAACAGGCACAAAACTAAGTCACGGAATTGAAAAGAGCGTGGAAGCAAAAGTCAAAATCAAGCCAAAAGTCAATAGTCAAAGCCAAAGTCAAAAGTAAAAGTGAAAAGTCAACAGTCAAAGTCAACCCTGGCACACAGCAATAAAAAGAGCATCGAAAAACGATCCCAAAAAAACCAAAAAATGTCAAAGTGGTCCCACCCGTACCCATCTAGTAGGCCCGAGTCAGCCCACTATTATTAATAAACCCTTAAACCCATTAAAAGTACAAAACCTATTTCCTAAATCCAAAACCATTAAACCATGACCAAAACACAACCCGAGGCCTAAACCAATACACTTAACGGCCTGCTAACCAACACCTTGGTATACTCTAACCCCGTTAACTCTTAGGGACAATGGGTGCAACAACATTACACAACTTTAGGGGGTATTTCTGCCAAACTCCCTAAACTTAATACACCACAAAGGACTGAACTTGCAAGATATCTATACACCTTGATGGGCCAAAGTTGCCCATTCCCCAAACCCTTACCCTGTCTCACTTAAACCAAAAATGACGCCAGTACTGTTTATCTTCACACACCTTGTGTGTGTTTGTACCTGCAACTACACTCCAAAACCCTCTACCCCACTTCACCCAATCACTCTCACCAACCTAACCCCACCTTACAATATAACAAAAACAAGTTGGCAATCCCTCAATTTTCTATTAGACTAAGTATGAAGACAAAAGTTTAAGGGTTTGGATCAACTGGATTGGGGACCAAGGCAAATGGATGGCCAGGATTATGCTTTGAAGCCTCTCATAATGGAAACACAACAAGCACACAACTGAAGACCTTGGCAGCATATAAATTGGAAAGAAGACAGAGCTAGGGGAATAACTAGGAGTAGATTAATTTAATTTTTAATGTTTTTAAATTTGTGTTTTTAGTCTTTTAAATTCTGTCATTTAAGTTTTCAAGCCTTGTAATCTTTTTACGTTTAATGAAAATTTAAGTTTATGCAAAATTCTGCATTTAGTGTCAAAGTAAATGTTATGCTTTTTAAAATGTTTTGTTAAGATCTTATAAGCTCCTTATCTTGTTTAAGCTGTTTTACTAAAAAAAAAATTAAACTTTTAAGTGTTTAAGAAAAAAAAGAAAAAAAATCACCACTACAAAATTACCATAGCTTTTGGAAGACAACTAACAAAGGACCAAGCTTATGGGTGCATAGATTTGCTTATCTTTAAGCTGGGTATGTGTCTTTAGAGCTTTAGTAATTTAATTTTAGCCTTGTTTTAAGCAAAAGGGCAAGGTACACTTCCAAATTTTTCTATTAGCTATTTTTTATACATTTAACTGTTCATTGCTTAAATTCTGCTTTATATGTGCTTATTTCTGTTTTGTTTATGCTTATTTTGTCTTATTTGTGCTTATTAGTTCTTGTTTGATGCTCTTAACCTGTTTTAACTTATTTTCATATATCTACTTCTTTAAGGAGTGTTTGGGTCAAGAGGGTTAATGGGTCAAAAATGGTAAAAAATCAGTTTGGGTCATCAACTCCACTTTAACAATCCCTTTAAAGTTGTGTTAGTTAGTTTTAAAAGAGTTTTAAAGATTAAATATGAGTTTTATGGTTTTGTATACAAGGTATTTTAAATCTGTGGTGATAAATCATTTAGGATAAGCTATTTGATAAGGAGTTTAATAGCTTCGCGCTTTCCTACGACCCTAAAGGAGAAAGGTTTTTAATAGCTTCGCGCTTTCCTACTCCTTCACTCATTTGTGCGTTTTTCTCTTTAAAGAGTTACCGAGAAGCTTGTTGATTAATTGGTTTAAGTTGTCTCATCTCATTTTTGTCCTTTAATAAAATATGATGTTTAAAAAAAACTCAAAAATCCAAAAATAATCTTCTTTAACCTCTTTGTCATTTAATTCTTCTTCTTAACCCTCTATATTGTTTAATTCTTATGGCGTCATTCGACTATCGTTTAAATCCCCTTTACACGATTAAAAAATGCTCGTCTTGTGGAGCTTTGTACACTATCCATCACACGGGGGTACATACTATGTGTTGTTCTAAAGGAGGGTCTTACAGACAAGAACATTCACGAATGACCCCCTCGAAATTATGCAACTTGTTCAACCACGTTGAATGTCTATATTGTTGACCTTGTGGTTTTGTGCGAAAGTGTTTGAATGAAGGTTGGTTTACAATTCATGATAAAAACGAAATTCTAAACACTTCTGAGTCATCCAATGACGATACTAACGTTGTTAGTGCACCTCAAGAGCCATTCGTCTTCAATCAAGACCCCGGTAAAAATTCCTCGCAAAGTCCTCCACATATTGACCACCATTGTTGTTACGAGTGTGGGGATTCGTTAGACGATATCTTTTGTCAATGATGTACTTGTAAGTCTTGTGGGAAAGGTGCTCAAATGGTTTACAATTGTCCACACGACAATCCGGATATATCTCTAAATCCGAACCATGCTACAATTCAAAACCTTAATACGATCCTCACAAAATTTGCAAATAGTTTGGCAACAACAATGTCTTTTGGTACGTGCCAACAATAGTGGTTGTAAAGAATAATAAGAGTTTGTTTCATTGTACTGTGAAAAAAATGAAATGGAACACCAATCAATTTTTCAACTCCGTACTCTTCTAATGATTCTCCAAGTTTTGCAAACCACCCTCTACAAAATTTTCAAAATTTTCAACAACAATATCCTTGTTGTGAAAATTGCGGGGGACCTCATGAAACTTACCAATGTCAACCAATGAATGAAGACTATTATCATGAGCAAAATTCTTGCTATGATCCTAATTCTTTTGGTTTTGACCAATTTTAACCCCCGCAAACTCCCGTTATTCATCCATCTTTTAATGCTTAAAATGAGCTTCTTAATTCTCAAAATAAGCTTATGGAGCAAATGACATCCATATGTGATATGGTTGGTCAATATATGAAAAAGAAGGAAGAAGATAGGCGAATTGCGGAAGATCAAGCGGCTAAAGATCGATATTGGAAGATTCCCATTTGCTATGATGATAACGAGGACTATACCATTCCAATCACACCCGTTTTATCAACCGAGGAGCCCGTTGACTCTCTCATAATAGATGATGAGCATCTTGACGCTATTCCGGTAATAGATTCGGACGAAGTAATAAAGTCTAGTGTCGAGAACCTTATCCCAATCCCAAGTGAGTCCGAGGGTATTCCTGACAAGATGTGTGATGTGCCTCTTTGTGACCATCCTACCCCTCTTGAAGCTTTCAAAGAACACTCTGACATTGTCATCGATTTCAATGATGATTCTACTTCGAGTGATGATGATTCTCCCTACGGTGAGGATATCGATTATGTCGATGCATCACCTCCCAATTCTGAGCTCGTCAGCTTAGAGGTGGTGGAGAATGTTACCCCGGAAGATGGAGAGATTGAGGACGATATTCTTCGTGAAAAATTATCGAAAATCAATCTTCTCATTGCTAAGATCAAAGCAATTAATTCTAATCTACCTCCGTATTTCGATCTTGTGATCAAGTCTTCCTCCACATCTCTTAACCTTTTCTTGGAGGAGACTAACACCTTTGATAATTCTATACCCGAATCAGAAACTTTCTGCTTGATTTGGAAGAGAATAGTAGTGGCAGTACCACTACTCGTTCTGATTATTCTCTTCCGGGTTATGAAGCTTTCTATTTTGACGATGATCATATTGAAGAGAAGAGTAGTGGCAGTACCACTACTCACTCTGATATTTCTCTTTCTAAATATGATTCGTTTGTCTTTGATCTTTCGAATGATCCATTTCCTCCTGCCGATAGGAGTGACTTTTATCATGAGGAGTTCGCCGATGAACTTGCTCACATCATATCTCCACCAGAGTATGATTGTTTCTATTTTAAGAGTGAGCCCGATCCGGGTAAGTTGACTAGAATTGTTGACTCCGAGATTCGTAAGAATGTTCTTTCTATGACAAATGTGAATTTACCATTCGAGGACGACCAATCTCCTCTCTTGGTATATGTTGTATGGATCTTTCTTTCTTTTCTCACGTATCTCGTTGCTCCTCCATATATTTTCTCCTGTGGAAATGAAGACACCCTTTTTGACCTCGGCATCTCCATTTATCATTCTTTTATGCCGGGTATATCTCATCAGAGTGGAACTTTCATGAAATTCAATGTTTATCTAAACAACTTGAATGAAAGTCCGATGGAGATTTTATCTTCCACTTGCTTCCCCATGGACTAATGAATTCGGGGTCGAGTCAGGCTCAAAACTCGGTTAACAAAAATAAGCGCTTCGTGGGTGGCAACCCATGCTTATCCGTAGTAGTAATATGATTAGTTTAGTAGTAATTAATAAGTGTTTTTTTTGTGAGGAGGTGTGCCTCTTCCATTCTCGTTTGCTTGTGTTTTTGTAATGATTGTCCAGGATTTGCCTGGATTTTTAAAGCCTCTCATGCTCGCGGTTTTTGTGCTTCGTTCACAAGAGCTTCACATCCCCAGCTTCATTTTAGGAATCCAATATCCAAATCTTATCGACTAACGTTTATCTTTAAGCATACTTAATAAACGGCTTAGGATTTGCGTAGAGACCCTTCTTAAAACATTAAGAATAATGTTTAATTCTAGTATGGGGGGAGGGGGATCTATCGATTTGATTGTGCCTGCAGTCGTTGTTTTCGCGTAATCCCGTTTTTACCACCAAAATACCAAAAAAATGAAAACATTTAAAATTTTCAAAAATAAAATAAGTGTTTTGTCATAATTTTGACTTTCCTGCTGGGTAGAATAAGAATAAATTTTGACTCGATCGAGCGTGTTGAGCTCTAGCTTGTTCCTTAACTTTTAGACTAAGCGTTCGCGAAACTTTGCGAAGAACGAAAAATGATAGAGTTAAGTATGAGTTGGATGTTAAACAAGGATTATTTGGAAATCTTAAGAGCTCATGTGTGTAATTTGTGGCTTATTCTCCCATAAGCTCCTAACCGGACTAATAATACGTGCTATTTTTGGAGATTAAACTTAAATCAACAATTTTTATGTAGTTAATAGCAAAAAAAAATTTAGTCTTAGTTCAAACTTATACTTAAATTTTTCAAAAAGAAGTCTTCTATATATCGTGAAATAAAGTAAAATGAAATAAAAAAATTTGAAAAATATAATGAAAAAAAATGATGAGTAATAATTATAAACTGTGGGCTGATAAAAGTTTGCTGCATCTTGCCGGCTCACAACCGATGTTGCAATCTTTTCTAAAGAAGCCATAGTTAAGAATAAAATCAAAGACTGATAAAAGTTTGCTTCATCATGCCCAGGCACAAACCGATGTTTTGCAGCAGCCTTCTAAAGGTCGAGGTATTGCATCATGGCTATGTTAAATATTAAGTGTGAATTAATAAATGTAAGGAAAATCTCTTTTTGTTAAATTTAAATATGCTTTTGAACTTTGACTATTTCATTTTAAGTTTTTAAATAAGCTATGTATATACGAGAAACCTAAGAGTTTTTGAAACCAAAGGTCCGTGAGTCCCGATACTAGTCTCTGTGGGGTGTCAAAAGCCTGGTCACTTAGCCGCAAGGTTGGGATGTGCCGAGACGAAAGTCGCTACATGGGATGCCACTCGTCAATCAAACTCATTATTCTCGATGGAACATAACTAGAAATTTTGGCAAAACGTTGATCCATAGTTGAAATTCAAAATGGCACATTCACCAAATATATAATAATTTATCGGGAGTGAAACGTCACAAAGTATACAAATAGATTGTGTATCATCTTAACTGATATTTATTGGTGACTTCGTTTAAGCCTTAGGTTTTGGACGAGTGAAAAAAGCCGGGACGAAGAAATTAACCTTTATTTGGGGCATTTTAGGATTGAAATGCGTCTTATTCTGTGACCCTAAAAGTTATAAAAATAACGAAAGTCAAATATGTTATTTAGTTGCTTAATAAATACAAAAATATGTGGGGGAATAAGTGTATATATTTAAAAATGGTAAAAATGTGGCTTTTCAAATCTATTGATTCTTTAATTCCCCTTGATGAACACTTAGCTACTTTTTGAGGTAATTAGTCAAGAGGGATTGAGATTCTTAGTTTTCCTAAGTGTTTACTTATATCATTGCGTGGGGACACGCAATAGTTTAGTATGGGGGATTTTGGTATGTGCTTAATTACACATACCTTTTACCTATAAAAACGACCCTAAACGACCAAAAACGCATATAAAATGCCATATATATGCTTGTTTTTGTGTTTGTACTGTGCAGGTATCGGATATTCATTAAAGGACAAAAAACAAAGCCAAACCGAACAAAACCGAGCACACATTTGAAAAGAGCGTGAAAAACCGAGGCCAAAGGTACAAAAGGATTGAAAACGGAGCTAAAATGGATATTTTTGGATCGTCACGACAACGTTTGTACATTTAATGAAGTCAAGATGAAGTCAAAGTCAAACTCGGGATACTGCATTGGAAAGAGCATGAAAAAACGAACCCGTACCTATTTTAGTCAGCCCATTAACGTTTTAAATGAAGTCTATTACACCTAAGAAAGCCCATTTCCTTTTTATTAATACTAGCCTATTTTTCCCCTTTTATTAAACCTGTGGCCCAAATGCATCAAGCCCAAAATCCCCTTTAACAGGTGTTAGCCATATCACCCTTTTACCCCTAACTCCATTAGTCCTTAGGGACGTGTACTGCAAACACCTACCACAACCTTAGGGGCTATTTCTGCCAAGTCCCTCAAACATAATACACCACAAAGGACTAAACTTGCAATAGACATATATACCTATAGGGGCCAAACATGTCCATTCCTCAAACCTTTACCCCTGTACCCAAATTAAAATAGTTATAACCCCAAAACCCTTTTCCCGCCAATCTTTCACCCTCACCCTGTCACCATCATCCTCGACCACCACACACAACCTGCCAAACCACCAACCCCATAACCCATGTGCTTCATAAGGTCCCCCTCCCCTATTTTTTCACATGCTTGCCAGACACGTTAGCAATCCTAGGAAATTTGATTGGTTAGGATTTAGAGCTTGGAGAGCAAGAAGGATGGATGGCTATGATGAGACTTGGAACTCTCTCACACAACAAACACAACAAGCACAAGTTTGAAGACCTTGACAGCTTATAAAAGGAGAAGAAAAAGAAAGAAGACGACAACTAGGAACTAGGAGTAGTGTAATTTTTAGTGTAATTTACTTTTAATGTTTTAACTTTATGTTTTTAAGCTTTTAAATTCTGTCATTTAAGTTTTCAAGCCTTGTAGTCCTTTTCTTAAGTTAATGCAAATTTTAAGTTTTCAAATTTTTATTAAAATCTGCCCATTGTGAATTGCTTATTCCTGTGCTTAT
>BQNB010153349.1:0-15653 GCA_026074375.1 Tanacetum coccineum
TCTCATGTGTTTCTCTCTCTAGAAACTAGCCCAATCACAAGAATCATCACCGTGTTATGAAATAAACGATCCTACAATTAAGTTCACCCATCATGATCATTTCAAACTCGTCATGCATGATTTTGGCAAAATCATCACACATGTCTTGACAAGTCGAACCAAATATAATGTCATCGACATATATTTAAACAATGATGAGATTTGAACTTTTCTTCTTAGTAAAAAGAGTGTTATCTACCATTCCTATTTTATATTCATGTTTAATAAGGAAAGCTTTTAATCTATCTTACCAAGCTTTGGGTACTTATTTAAGACCATATAAATCTTTCTTTAATTTATAAACATGATCCGGTTTCTTAAAATCAATGAATCCTAGAGGTTGTGCCACGTATACTTCCTTATTGATAAAACCGTTCAGGAATGCACTTTTTACATCCTTTTGGAATAGTTTAAAATCTAAGGCGCAAGCATAAGCTAATAATATCCTAATAGCTTCAAGTCTAGCAACCGGGGCATAAGTTTCATCATAGTCGATACCCTCTTGTTGGTTGTAGCCTTGAGCAACTAACCTAGCCTTATTTCGAGAAACAACACCGTTCTCATCTAACTTATTTCTAAACACCCACTTAGTTCCTATAACTGTCATATTCTTAGGTTGTGGAACTAACTCCCCAAACGTTCGTAGCAATGAATGATTAATCTTCTTCTTGCATGGCGACTATCCAACTTATCAATCTCCTAAGGCTTCATTTACATTCTAGGTTCTATGGTAGAAATGAAGCAATAAAAGTTTCTTTGGTTTTGGGCTTGTGATCTAAGGGTTCTTTGGTTAAGGTTTCCTATGACATTTTCTAATGGATGGTTCCTAGATTCCTTAATGTTGACTATTTCATCAATCTCTAGAAAAGGTTTTTTTTTCATCCTCAACCATTGTTTCTAGTTTTTCTTTTTGATTTCCCTAATAGCTTCTTCTTCATCTAGGTCATCATCCACCAAGGGTGATGTCTTAGAAGGTGGAGGAGTTTCATCGAATGTCACGTTGAGTGATTCTTCGATTTTCCCGTTCCAAGTTGTTTATTAAGAATGATATAGCCCTTTACTATTTGGGAGTATCCTAGAAAGACACCTTCATAAGACTTTGGGTCGAACTTGGTAAGGTAATCTTTAGTGTTTAGGATGAAGCATTTGCTTCCAAACACTCTAAAATAATCAAGAGTAGGTTTCCTACCTCTCAAGATTTCATAAGGTGTTTTTCCTAGGATGGTTCTAATTAGAATTCAGTTAAGTATATATGATTTGAAGTATCTTACGACATTCAACACACCAAAACTTTTGGGTAATGATTTTCGTTCAACATAGTTCTACATCATGTTTTGAAGTGTTCCTAATTTTTCCTTTCAAACCACGGCCATTTGAATTGAGGATGCGTGGAGCCAGAATTTATTGAGTAATACGTTGGCATCACAAAATTCCTCCAAATTGAACTTCATTATCAAATTCTCTAACCAGTGATCGATTCTTATTCACACCTAGTTTACATCTAGTTGATTTTTGGATTTTCTTACAAAAATTTCAAATTGATCGAAGGCTTAGTTTTTTATCCTTAAGGAATCTAGTCCAAGTATCCTATAGTAGTCATCGACTGAGTGACTAAGGTGTAATGGTTTCCTCCGTAACTCCGTACGGCGGATGGACCAAAAAGATCCATGTGGAGAAGTTCTAAGCATCTAGTCGTTGAGACTAAATTCTTAGCTTTGTGACTAGCGTGAGCTTGTTTTCCAATTTTGCAAGGGCAACTGCATCACAAAAATGTTGATCAAACATAATCCTAGGTAAAGGTTTCTAACTCATATCTTTCGAGGCTAACGATTGAATGAGACGCATATTCGCGTGACCCAATCTCCTATGCCACAAAGTGGAATTTTTATCAATCGTTGCTAGACAAATTTGATCCTTAGGCTTATTTCCTAACTTCATTACGTATAATCCTTTCTTCCTAATACCTCTAACCTATACTTTACATTCCTAGCTGAGTTCCCCTTAGTTATTTAAAGATTCTTTTTACAGCATGTAAGTGCTTTTCGGTAGGCTTTGCTTGATACCTGGCACACATGCATACAGCAAATGTAAGGTCTGGTCTGCTGGCTGTGAGATACATAAGGGTGCCTACTATTCCATGATAGTGTGTAGGGTCAACGGCTTTCCCTTGCTACCAAAAATAACATTACCATCATTGTATGCCTTGTAGCTTGAGAAGAGATTTCGGTTACCCGTCATATGTTTAGAGCATTCGCTATCTTTTATCCACTCATCGGGTTCCAAGTCGACTCCAAGGCATATCTATTTATATAAGACAATAACTCAAACATTTGGTCCCCAATATCTTATGGGTCTAAAGTTTTTAGTGCCAAACATCCCTTGCATTTGATGCAATTAGTTAGGATGTGAGAATGGAAGACACATTTCCCATGGCATGTAACTTTATCGTGCAAAGTTGTTCCAAGTTACAGGAAAGCCATGAGGTTGGTTTTGATGACCAACATGTCTTCTTGGTTGCGGTGTTTTAGGACGAGAATAATTATTATTGACTCTTCTAGGAGGTGGAGTTTTTGATCTAAAGTTTTGTTTTGAAAATCTAACTCCGGGTTTTGACAATGGTTTATAAAATTGTTTGACTTCATTGTCACTAGCTACCAGAACTTTAACTTTGTTTACAATTATGTGTTTTGGTCTAGGACCGAAAATAGATTTTTGAAAAGAAACACTTTTCTCAGATATTGGTATCTCTGGTGGCGGTCCCTTATTTACTTTGGGGGCCGCCTGAACATTAAGGGGGTCGCCCATGTTTATGGGGCCGTCCCTATTTAAGGGACCTCCATCAAAGGACGCCTTTTTCTGAGTTTTTACAAATTTTATTTCTTTTGCTCCACTAGATGATGCTTCAAATGAATTAAACCTAATTTATCACCGGAGGGTTTTTGATTTCTTAGCATTTCATTCAAGCAATGTGTACTCTTTTCAAATTTATTTAATCTAGTGGATTCATCTTTGAGTTTTTTATTCTCAATTTTGAGTACATGACACACTGCACATTCGAGATCAACTCCCTTGTTTTTCTCGAATATGGATAATTTATCTTTTAGTTCTCTATGCTCATTTTCTAAGTTATTTCTAGTGGCTTTTAGTCTTTTGTTTTTTGTGATTATCTTTAGACTCATTTTACATAATTTATCATATTCATTGTCTAAAGTTATATCATTAATTTATGAGTTTTCATCATTAAAGTAAGAGGATTCGGAACATACCTCACTTAATGCATGAGCTACAAGACATGTTTCATCTTTGACCTTCTCATCATCTTCATCACCGCTATCGCTCCAAGAACCTTCGACAAAGGCTCTTTGGTTCTTGTCTTTCGGTGGTTTTGGACATTCTCCAATAAGATGATTCGGGTCGCCGCATCTAAAACATTTTCTATTTTTGTCGTTCCGAGGTTGTCTTACGAATCTACCTCTTCTCTTAAAGAATTTCTTGAAGTCTCTTACCGCCATGGAATACTCTTCGTCTTCACTACCGGAAGTCGAACACTCTTCATCACTAGATTTTTTCTTAGCCTTTAATGCAAGAGATTTTCTTTCAACTTTTGCTTTGACTATTTCAGAATCTTTCTTGATGATCATCTCATGGACTTTGAGGTTTCCAATGAGCTCATCAAGAGATAGTGATGTCAAGACTTTTGATTCTTTAATTTTCGTGACCTTTGCTCTCCATTTAGGATGTAGAGCCCTAAGAAACTTCCTTATGTAGTTCTTACTAGAATAACCTTCATCAAGAGCTTTAAGACTAGTAATAATAGTATTAAATCTAGCAAAAGCATTATCTATAGATTCGTCTTCAGAAATGACGAATTGTTCATATTGTTGGACCAAAAGGTTGATCTTATTATCTTTGACTTGACTATTACATTGATGGGTGATTAACAAGGTTTTCCAAATTTCTTTTTCCATATTACACATGAAAATTTGTTCATATTCTTTTCTATGCAAAGCGTTGTAAATAACCATTTTGGCATCATTATTTTTTGCAAGCCTTTTCTTAAGATCATCCGTTTGTTTTTCAAAAGGGATAACCTCATCAAGTTTGGTTTCCGGATTTTAAATAATAGATTAAAAATCACCATTGGTAATAACATGCCAAAGATCTAGATCTTTTGATTTAACATATGTCTCGAATCTATTTTTCTAATAAATAAAACTATCGCTTTCAAAAAGTGGTGGTCTTTGCATAGATTGCCCTTCTAGATATTTGTCGGAATCCATAGATCGATCCAAGCTTTAAAATACAATATATTTTAAAAATCTTGAGTGACCTTGCTCCTGATACCAATTGTAGAAACTAGAAGGGGGGGTTGAATAGTTTTACCGGTTAATTAGCGTTTTAAAAGTTTGCTTATGAAATAGTTTGATTCGAGATGTATGTCAATCAACCAACAATATGAATCACAACTAAACTATCTAATAATGCAAGTAATAAGTAAAGAGATAAAGAAAGAAACGATCAAACCAAGACACCGAGATTTATAGTGGTTCGGCAACGAAGCACCTCTTCGTTCCTACTCCACTCCCCGAGCACTCCACTCGAGATTTCACTATGTCAACAAGCTCCCTTTAGGCGGAGAAAACCGTTTACACGTCGCTTACTTTCTTTTCCGACACTAAGCTAGATGTCGAGTCCTAATCTTAGCTAGAACCAATCTAAGACTTCACTAAGTCTTCAAACACTCACAAGATCTACACTCTTGGATTGACACACAATCCAAATCACACCAATATACAATCTACACACTTGGATCTACACTTGATCCAATTAATACAACAACACAAAATAAATCTAATGAATGTTTGTGATCTTGAAGAAGAGAAGAGAGAAAGATCACTTGATAACAATTCGTATGTAGAAGAATACGATTGTTCTTCTCTTGCACTTGATTAGAAGGTGAAGAAGGGAGGAAGAAAGAATTAATCACTTGAAACAAAATCAAGGTATGTTAGTGATCAAGATGTGTGTTTTAGAAAGAAAGGAAGAAGAGAGAAAACTAGATCTGATAGAATTTTTGGCAAGAGGAAGTCTGATTTTGAAATGGGTGGCCCAGTATTTATAGGGGACAAAAAAGTAGCTGTTGCTGGTGGCGGTCCCGGCGGCCCCTTATATATAAGGGGGGCGCCACTAGACTCCGCTCCCTTTTTTGTCCTTTTGTAGTGAAGGTTGTATATGTTATGGAACCTTCCATTTTGGGGGAAAAATTTGAAATTCAAATTTTATGTTTTTAATAAAACATTCTTTTAATTAATAAATAATTTGTTTTTATATTTTTATAAAAACATTTTTGTGGAAGTATAAGATTTAAGAAAAAATTATTTTCTTGATCACTAATCATGTTTAATGATTTGTTTATCCATACCTTAAGTGATTAATCGTAGAAATAGAATTTTATGATTATTAATTTATAAATGTTTAATTTTATCGTAAACGTTTTCACATTTTGTTATTATCAAAACATTGAGAGGTCGAAAAATATAAATAACGTTTTTAGACATTATTTGTATTAACAAGTAAGTACCCGATTTGCTAATACTTTGTATGGTTATTTCATTGGTAAGCGTCTTGCGTTTCCGTCTGTGGAATACTACGTTCGAAATAACTGGGGTAAATATGGTTTTACTAGAATAATAATGAACTCTAAAGGTTTTTTCTTCTTTTAATTCAAAACATTAAAAGGTTTGGAGGATGTTCTTGAGAATTGGCCATGGATGATCTATAACAACCCCATCATTCTTAAGAAATGGTCTATGAGTACGTGTTTATGTATGGAAGAGCTTACTCGTATTCCGGTATGGGTTAAAATCCATGATGTTCCTATTCAGGTTTTCTCGGAAGATGGCCTTAGCATTATCGCGTCTCAAATCGGTAAGCCTGTTAAGTTGGACTCATATACCTCCTCTATGTGTATTGAGTCATGGGGAAGAAGTAGTTTTACCTGTTGTTTGATAGAAATTAATGCGGAGGATGTTCTTAAGGAGAACCTTACTATTGGTGTTCCTTTAATTTAAGATACGGGGTTTACAATTGAAACTGTTACTATTGAGTATAAATGAAAGCCTCCTCGTTGTGACCTATGTAAGATATTTAGTCATGTTCATGACCATTGCCCTAAAAAGGTATCGGATCCTGATATGGTCGTTGTGTGGTGTATATTTAAGATGTTTCAAGTTTTAAATTTATATTTTGCCGACTTAACCAAAAATGACACTTTAACGAGCAGTGTACCCGGTCGGTGGTAGATTCATGGTAAGTAGGGTGTTGAAAAATTGAAGCGAGGTTAAATCTCTTAATTTATTTATATTTTGATTATCGAATCTATGTTAAATCTAATCTAAGTCAAACCTATGCTAAACCTATGTTAGTTCTAATCCTAATTCTAGCAGGTAAAAGGGGGGGTTTCAGCCTGAGAGACTGGCACAGGTTGGTCGGTGACTACAATCAATTCAAGACATTTTAACCCACGCAAGCGAATTAACAGAAGATAAAAGAGTGGTCGAGCCTTATATAAGAAAACTGTATTAACCATTATTAATCCGATTAGAACGTTGGTTTATTTATTTAGTACAATCATTTCTTCTCTAGAGGTGACATGTCATTCTTAAGACTTAGGCGGGACTTCTTCCTAAGACCTAGACACATTAATTCTGTTACAAATAAAGCATCCGCATAAAGCATCTTTATTTGCTGATTATAATCTATCTTAGGGATTAAAGCAATGGTGATCTTGTTAAACCCTAGCTCATAGAGATTTTACCCACCTACTGCTTAATGGTAATTTATACACTAGTAGTCCACTTGTCCAACCATCCAATGGAATTAGTACATTATATGTTGAATTATCTAGGTTCACCTTCTAGTCAACATGTTCAATAAATCATTGACAATATCCAATTAACTAGTTAAGCCCGAAGCATATCCTAGACACAGATTTAGAAGGACAATACTTATGATCCTATGATTCTATATGTATAAATCACTCTATGGAGAGCTATCCCGGACTCTATATTACTTGGTCTGTATCACTAGATCCAGTTGAATGATAGGTCGCATACGAAAGCACGTAAACAAGTATCAATTGATAAACATACATAAGCATACAATGATAAATCAAGAAATCGAGATAAACAATACCAAACATTCAAATCTTCGTAATAATGGCTAATACCCAAAGGTATTAGCCTTCAAACGTCATAATAAATACAAGAGCAATTATTCAGCCAAGGTAAACTAACCGAGTTAACTAACGATACCAAAAACTAAACGATTACTAAAGTATATGGAGTTACACGTTGTATCCTATGGAATTGATAACGTTGCTTGACCTTTTATGCTCTTTTTCTCCTCTGAAAATTGACTTTTGTGGTTTAGGTATCAAGAATATGATTTAGCACACCTAAACCTCGTTTTTGAGTTTTATATTTATAAGGTCTGGAAGTCGGTTCGATACGGCGTATCCAAAGATTGGATACGGCGTATTGGGGATTTCTTGAAGTATCTTCCAGAATATTATATTCATTTCATATTTCCAATACGGCGTATTGGTCTTCTCTAGATACGGCTTATTGAGCTTTATTCCTTTGTGGTCTTTGGTGAGTGCAGGCACGGATACGTTGTATCTTCCTTGATGGATACGGCGTATTGGTCTTCAGAATAGTAATCTTTAAAATATCTTCATTTAAGCTCCAGAATGCGCGCCTTTTGCTAATATTCACCAAGTACTCCATAATTACTGCAATTCTTAAATATAAACGATTAAGTAACAATTCTTTGCAATAACTATACAAAATGGGTTAATAACATGGGATAAATGATGCTATAAAATAGACGTTATTTGATGTCATCAAATATTCACCCACTTGAATCCTACTTGTCCTCAAGTAGCCTTTAGAAGTTTATAAAAATGTATCCCTAAGGATATTTTCCGTTAAGGTTTTTAGATAGATAGATTACCAAATTATCAACTTTTGTTCGCCTAAGTTACTAAACTTCTTTTTTGTTCGTTTGGGTTACTGGACTATCAAAACCGGTTAAATTTGGTATTGAACTATCGGTGACCGGTTGCTAGTGTTAATTCTCGGTTACATTGACAGCGTGGCATTTGACTTTTGATACAAATAAGTTACTGAACTTTGCGAATTTGTTCACCTAAGTTTCTAAACTTTGCCCATTTTTACACACATTTTTGTACACAATTTTATACACACATTTTTATAAACACGTTTTCATACACACATTTTTTATATACACATTTTTATACACGGTTTTATTACACATATTTTTATACACACATTTTTATACAACGTCGTTTTTTTTTACGCACATTCTTGTACACATTTTTTATACAAGTTTTATACATGGGGGTGTTTTATTAAGAGAGCATTGCAGAAACTACAAGGACCAAAGTGTAACTTATAGAAAGTTTAGGGGTTTATGTTGTAACTTTAGAAGATAGTTAGTTAGAGTCAGTTTTTATCTTTTCCCGCTCATTTCTTAGTTTTTTTATATTAAATACCCTTGTACTTAATTTTTCATTTTCAGTTCAATGAAATCACTTTCACTGTGTGTTTCTCTTGATTCATCATTGTCAACAGTTTTATACACACATTTTTATATACGGTTTTATAAACACGTTTTTATGCACACATTTTTATACACGGTTTTATACACACGTTTTTATACACACATTTTTATACACACATTTTTATACACGATTTTATACACAAATTTTTATACAATTGTGTGTATAAAAATATATAAAATTGCGTGTATAAAAATATATAAAATTGTGTGCATAAAAAATATAAAAATGTATAAAAAAGTATATATATAATTGTGTGTATAAAAACGTGTAAAAAATGTGTGTATAAAAACGTGTGCATAAAAACGTGTAAAACGTGTGCATAAAAAATATATATAAAATTGTGTGTATAAAAATATATAAAATTGTGTGCATAAAAAATATAAAATAGTATAAAATATATATATATAATTGTGTGTATAAAAATGTGTAAAAATGTGTGTATAAAAACGTGTATACAATGTGTGTATAAAAGCGTGTATAAAAAAGTGCGTATAAAAATGCATATAAAAACATGGATAAAAACGTGTATAAAAACATATATTTTCTAGAGGTATTTTTAAATGAACAAAACAACAAAGTTAAGTAATTTAAGCGAACAAATTCGCAAAGTTGAGTAACGTACATGTCAAATAACCTGATAAGTTTCTGAGTTGGATAATTGGACCTACAAAAAGCTGACGTGGAGAAGGTCAAAACATAATATCCCGGTTGCCAGTATACGAGGTAACCTGAATAAACACACTTTTGTCGTTCGGTAACCTTAAAGTCAAACTTTGATAGTCCAGTAACTCAAATGAACAAAAAAAAGTTTAGTAACTTAGGCGAATAAAAGTTGATAGTTTAGTAACATGTCTATCTAAAAACTCTTTTCCGTTAAAGCATTTATTTGATCTATTACAAGTACACTACCAAACACCTCATGAAATATAAAGATGAAAACACTCAAATCACTCAACTAATCTATGTGGTAACATGTAACTAATTCGCTTAATTGCTCGGTCGTGATGAGTATTCTATCATAAGCTTGGCAAGGATACACATCTCCACCACTAAAGCCAAGGAGTAACAAGTTTATAAAGGTAAATATGGGTTTTTGTATGGAAAGGCTTACGGTTGATCATTCTACAATCTTTCACCAGAAGTACCACTCCAACAAGGCAGCTGAAGCACACATACACACCCGGAACGCCGAGATAGACATGTGTGTTCGATCACATCCCCATTCGAATTTAACCAACGGTTAGGATGAAGAATGATATAGGGTAGGAACCTTCTAACTTTCACCAATAGTAATAAACCAACAAGGCAGCTGAGACATGCATACATGGCCGTAACGACAGAATAGACATGCACGCTCGATCACATCCTCATTCGCGTAAAACCCATGGTTAATCATTAGGTGAGAGGGAAGTAAATTGTTGTTAAATAAAAATCAAGAAACAAATAAATTAAGACTAAGATACAAGTTGCTAGACATTTTTTCCTGATCGTTACCATGATTTAGACATGACTATATACAACGTCTTGTTCATCGATCAAAAACAACAACCTAAGTTGGCGTTCCCGTAATGGTTAACTTCCCAATCATCCCAAAACTTTACATACTCTACAAGGCAAGTGGTGATATCTTCCACTTTGTACAATACTCTACATCGTCGATTTGTATCAACGAATAATCGATCCTTCGTGTAATTCCTTCGGTTCTTGCTTTGCGAAACGATTATCTTTAAATTTTCCTTCTTTTTTTGTTGCAATTTTCTCATTTTTTTATTTTTTTTCGATTAACTATATACGAAACTTGGAGTATTTTCACCATCTTCACGATCATAATATTTCCGGATAATTCCTTCGATCGTTTTTCGTTCTTCAGATTCACCATTAATTGTGACGGTAGTAAAATCACATGAGTTTTTACTACTAATATACATTCCCATTTGCAATGTGCAAATTTCCAACCGCGCCAAAGATAGAAAATGACACAAGACTCGGGAAATACAAACTTTACACTTTAAGCAACTAGCAACTGTCAATTAAACTTAATCTAACAGGGTAGGTTAAGGTGTAAGGGTGTAACGAAACAAATAGTTGGTGTAATTCCTAAAGGATTAGCTCTACGGGTTATTCTAGTGGATCATCACTCTAAAGATGATAGTGGAAAAAGGTTTAAACTGGAGGTTAACTAACCGGTGTAGTTAGTTAATAAGCAACATGGATAGGCGATTGGGGTGTAATCCTAAAATTTACCAATGTAAACAAGTTACTCCAATTAAATCCATAATACTCATTATTGTGGTCTCGAATAGATATACCAAGCCAAGTTCTAAAGTCTACAACATCACCGGCACACTTATATTTTGTGAAATTTGGGTAAACATTTGGAAACAGAAAGGTTAAATCCTCACAATATCTAACAAGGGTTATTGTGTGCGGGTTATGTATCCAGAATATTATATTCATTCCATATTTACAATACGGCGTATTGGTCTTCTCTGGATACGGTGTATTGAGCTTTATTCCTTTGTGATCTTTGGTGAGTGCAGGCACGGATACGCCGTATCTTCCTTGATGGATACGGCGTATTGGTCTTCAGAATAGTAATCTTCAAAATATCTCTAGAATGCGCGCCTTTTGCTAATATTCACCAAGTACTCCATAATTACTGCAATTCTTAAATATAAACGATTAAATAATAATTCTTTGCAATAACTATACAAAATGGGTTAATAACATAGGATAAATGATGCTATAAAATAGACGTTATTTGATGTCATCAGCGTGCGTCTTAAAATATCCGGGCCGCAGCCAGCTTGTCTTTGGACTTAGTGGCAGCTCGTATATTTTTTTGTGTTGGGCCTGGGCCCAAATGTGTAAAGTACAAATTAAGCCCAATAAGCCTGCTATTCGTGCTATACGTCATCAAGTCCCCTAGTCTAGTTCGTTTGTTGCGTACGGCGTTGCCTGCTGTACGCAGTAAATGTTACTAGACTAAGGTTCCGTGACCCTCCTCCTTTTTCCGCGGCTATTTGCTTCTTCTACAAAGGGAAACTTATCCGCGTCGTTTCGTTGTACCTGTTAGGTGAAATGTGTGAGACGTGGACTCTTTTTGGCCTTTCGTCTTTTGACTGATTTGACTGTGTGGCCCACTTGCCTAACTGTCATCACCATTTTTTACTTTCAATCTTATTCGTTAACTCGGACGTTATGGACGCGTGTACTCATCTGGGATTAACTTGAATTAAATATACCATTGGTATAAATACCCGATTAAGTTTTCATTGTTTCCTTTTCCTCTTCTCACAGTACAATCGCCACTGTTAAAAAATTCTTCAAGCTTTTTTAACTGTTTCTTCTGCTTCGTGCCCCACTTCGAAGAACTTTAGACTTTCAGGTTAGGCTTTTATCCTTGCTTATCTTTTATCATGAGCAGTATTACGGATATCAAGTCTGTTCTTACTCAGAAAGGTCTCGATATTTTTTGCCAAAGTTTTCATATTCCTAATGATGTTCATCCGCAACTGCCTAGTCCTAACCAGACAATACATGAAATGCCCACTGGAAAGATTGGTGTATATACTAGATTCTTCGAGTTTGCCAATTTTCAATTACCTCTTTCCACTTTTCTTGTTAACGTACTTAGGCATTATCGTATCAACCTGTCCCAACTCTCTGTTATTGCGGTGGCCAAAGTTTCTTACTTTGAGATCTTATGTCGTGTTCATGGTATTGAACCAACAGTTGGGTTGTTTCGCTGCTTTTACGTAAATTCTAAAAACAAAGGGTGGATGTCTTTTAGTAAGCGTCCGGATAGTGACGCCGTGTGTTATACCAAACCCTTAGATTCACTTAAACGCTAGAATGACCATTTCTTCTGGGTTGATTCTTTTGCTTGCCCTGCTTCTTATCTGTGGCATACCGATAAAAATGTATATAGAGACCCTTTTCTAAAGCCAACGGAGTTTGTGCGGACAACTATGTTGTCCTTGTTGCTCACCCGGCTTCGTTTTGGAAGTTTCCGGAGCCCTTCCTCTGTTTGATTGGGATGAGTTGTAATTATACTCTGGATGAGGATACTTATCCTACTTTTCTTCATGATGATGGAAAGGGTGGGTGTTTTCCATTGTATATTGTTCAACTTGTAATTTTTTGAACTTGTCTTTGATTATTTGTTTATTTTTACAGAGATGGACCTGTTTGCTTTTATCTAAGTTGTGGATCCTACTAAGGTGAAGGTTGGGTAACGAGAACGTGCTAAGGAGGAAGCAAGGCTTTTAGATTCCACCATAAGGCGTGTAGTTCCGCTCCTACCGGTTGCCTCAGCTCGTGCGAAGAGTGAATTGGAAGCAAGTGTGGAGATATTGTTTGATGAAGGTGGTAAATATAGGGGATTTATGCTGCTGTGGTGGTCATAGATGCCGAGACTGAATAGTTACGGGGTAGGAGTATTGTCGCTGAGAATTTGACCGCTGAGAGGCGTAAACCCCCACCAAGAAAGGCAAGTTATTACATATGCAGATGGTTCTTCCCATCCTCCCAAGAAATTAAGGGGGGATTACAAAACTTCTGGTGAGGCTGCGACTAGCGGCAAGTCTCCTTCTGTTCTTAAAGAGTTGTTGGCGAGCAGCATGCTGAATGTTGAAGCTGGTGTCGCAGCTGTGGCGACCTTGCCTATGGTTACTTCTTTAGTGTCTGCTACACCGGAGTATGAGAGTGGTCCCCCCTACTGATTCTATTACCGGGCTCAATCTTTACACCATCGGCCTGACTAAAATGTTTGTTATTTCCTCATATTCTTCCCATCACTCTAGTACCAACGCTGCTAAAGCTGGGATTGACTCTTTTGTCAGGTCTGTGACTCCTCCTCCGGTGATGACCGAGGCAGTGATTACCACCAATGTTGCTAGAATTCCTTCCGCTCCGGCTCCAGAAACCGGTACCAAGGTTATTACTCTAGTCCATGCCTCGATGTTTCATGATTCTGATTCTGCAGGAACGATGAAACCAGATGCTGCGGGTTCTTCCCATTTTCCCGGGAAGGTGCTTTCCATGGGACCCCAAGATATAAACTTTGAGACCCTTCACGAGGTTTTTGTTCCCTAGTGGAATGTATCTAATGACACATTGCTTGATGATCATGATGTTTCCCAAGAATTCATTGACCATTTGGCCCCTCCCGTACTATTTGCTCAAATTCATGAGATGGATTATCTCCATCTGTTCACGGAGTTTAATGTTGGGACCGCTCGTCAAGCTTGTCTGAACGCGAAAGTCAGGATGCGGACCAAATATTGTTTGAGTAAGAGGAGAAGGTTAGAGTCTGAGTGTGAGAAACAAGCTGATTTACTGAAGGCTAGGGATGCTGAAGTTGAGAGTTTGAAAGCTCAGCTACTACTGAAGGAAACTGAGGCCGCAGAGGCAGCTAGTCTCTGTGCTTAGCTTTCTACCGCCGAGGCCAAGGAGAAAATTCATGTTGCAGAAATAGATGCCCTAAAACAAAGGAACGCGACTCTTGAGGATGAGAAAGATTCTCTTGACGGGAAGGTCGTAGAGCTCCAATCTTTGGTTTCTGCCAGGGATCTTGAGCTAGAGGGTTTGAATGCTGATGTGTCTTCTCTTAGGTCTCAGAAGGATGGCCTTGTAGATCAGGTATGTACTCGGCACTTATGTGTCCTGCATATCCCTTTCCATATATTTTTTCTTATCTGTTTACACTTTTGTTATGGTAGGTGCATGCGTTGGAGACTTCATGCTCCAGCCTTCGTGATCAGGTTTCCAGATATGAGCAATTGATAGAAGAGATTGAAGAATTCCAGGATGCACAAATGAACGCTGTTAATGAGAATGTGGCTAAGCTGGATGCGGACCTTCTAGAGATGGCTTGCCAGTTGGAGGAAAATTTTTATCCTCATCTTTTGACCACCATATCCGGGATGAGGTGGCTTTTAACCCATGGCATGAAGCTTTTTCTTGTTAAATGCTTGAATTCCTCAGATTATCTCATGGCTTTGGGGGCTGCCATCAGCCGTGCTATTAAGCAAGGGATGCAAAGTGGTCTTGCAGCCGGCATTGATCATGGTAAGGAAGGCAAGAGTCTAATAGATGTTGCTGCTTATAACCCTGATGCGGAAGCAGATTTTAACTCCGCCCTACAAAAACTCCGCGGGGTGGATTTCCCTTTGCTCACTGAACTAAAGTCTCACAAGGATGCGAGCGTTGAGGATGTTATTAATTTGCTTCTCCTAGAGGGTCCCCTTGTTGACGCTCCTAGAATGAGCAATTTGCAGCCTGATGTTGAGCAATTAAGGGTTCCTATTCATAGGTCTAAAGATCAGGTGGTACTTGGTGAAACTTCTTTGTCCTTTACCCTTAGCGTTTCGCATTCTCGTATTAAGCGCATTAGGGAGAATGTTGCGGCCCAACAGTTGGCTCTTATTGGTGTTTGGAACCATCTATCCGAACCCCTATCTGTTCAGAATTTGACGGGTGCGGCTAGTATGTCGACTACTTTTGCTTCCACAAGTTCCATTCCGCCAATTACTATAGAGGATTATGAGATCGCGGACGCGGATGGTCAGGAGGGTGGTCAGGAAAGTGTTTAGGGATATGCTCAGGGGAATGCAGCCTCTTTTGCCATAGTTGAATTTGAAATAAAAGAGCTGGACACTACTCCGGAACGCGACCCACCTTGCTAAATCTTATCCTTTCATGCTGCTTCTTGACCTTTTTTGTTATTACCATATACCGCAGCCGTTTGTATACTGACATTTTGACTTACATCCTTGTATTATCATTTTGTAACACTTTACAGTATTTGTTTTATGCTAATGTTTTTATTTTGCTATCCTTTAATATCATTGTTATACGTTTGTGATGATAGTCTTAGTAAAATGTTTCGGGTCATTTTCCCAGTACCGGGCTTGCAATACCTCTTATGTACTTGAGTTGATTGTTAGGTTACTCATCCTTTATTATA
>BQNB010153350.1:0-15653 GCA_026074375.1 Tanacetum coccineum
TTATAAATAAAGACTATTATTTAATAAATGTATTATTTATTTAAAATTAAATATAAATTATAAATAATAATTTAATTATATTTAATAATTATTATTTATTTATTTAATACTCAATACAAATTATATCTTATATAAAAATACTATTTATTAAATAATGGTAAATATAATAAGGTTTTATATTACTAATATATATTACTTTATATAATTATTTAAAATAATTTTTTTTATTAATTTAAAATTAAAATAAAATTTAAATTATTTTAATATAAATTATTTTAAACTAAAATAAAAAATTTAATATTTTAAAATAATTTATTTTTTCTCACCTCATTTTTTTTCCAACCAAACACGCGTTACTTTTGAAAATTCCAATTCTTTCAAATTTCAAATCCTACAGAATCCAAATCCTTAACATTCCAATTTCTTGGACGGATTCCAATTTCACCAAAAACATTCTGTGAACCAACGGGCCTAAGTGTTTAAACAAGTTAAGTTCGAGAAAGGCGCACATATAAATGTCTCCGCAACAATGTTATCAAACTTAACAAGTCCATATCACTTTTTAACCTTTTACGTTTGATTATATATAAAAGAATTAAAATCATTTCAAGTTTACTAGTTATAATACCCCGTGCACGCACGAGGTTTTAACATAAAATTTTGATTACTTATTAATAATTTGTCTGTGAGGTTTGATTTAAATTGCATAGGATTATATCGTATATAGTTATTATCACGTCCTTGTCCTTCTTAGTTTTGATAATATATTTTTTTAATTCCATTAGATCTTAATCTTTGTAAAATTACTCCCCTCTTTTCTAAGTTTTTTTCTTTATGTTTTTGACACTTATACTTTTATGTTTAATTCTCTTTTTTTCACTATATAAAAACGTGGGGTGATTTTTTTTTGCCAATTTTGGAAATATTTTGACTTTTCTAATTAAATATAATTTAAAAAACCTTAAAAAGAAATTCTAATTAGAAAAAATATTACTAAATCTAGTATGATTTGATTTTTTTGAAATACGAATATCCTACTTGACGTTTTCCTTTACTATGTAAAAGATATAAACAACGTAACAATGAAGCCTTTAGAGAGATCAATTTTTTTTATTGTGAAAAGTTATTACCGGTTATCTTCACACAAAGTATAGTATGATTCAAACTACATTGCTTCAAAGTTAATACATAGATTGCATGCACTCTCCTGCCTCCCACAACACAAGTCTTCCAAGAAAGCAAATTCAATGATTGCACCAAGACCTAACTTATGCCTTTTATCACTTTATTCTATGGTTTGAATTGGCTATTATGAAACTTTCATAAATCTCAAATGTTACAATATGAAAAATTGAAATTGAAATTCTGAAAAACAGAATGAGATGCAAATTGTTGAAGAGATGTTACTTTAACAACAAAAGTTAACATAAAAAACACTACGAAAAAGAATCTAGTTTTGTCAACGTTGGCACACTCGATTGTAATTTATAAGTCGATAGTACTTGCGTTACTTGTTAGGTGTTAACTAGAGGTGCGAATAATAACCACGGTTTAAAAACCGGAACCTGTTTGACAACCGGACAAACCGGAAACCTGAGCCTCAACATTCGGGTTTGACCTATCCGTTTAGGTTTGAATGCCAACCGGCCGGTTTTTGGACCGGGTTTGGGTTTCTTGGTTTCGACTCTGGTTTATATAAGGGTTTTTCGAACCAGGTTTGAAAAAAACGTGTTTCCAAAAAAACCGGTTTCAAACACCGAACCGTTTTTTTTTTTTTGAATTAGTTTGTTATTGTGAGAGGCCCGTGAAGAAGTGTGTACTTCAACTTGACTAGAGTCGAGAGTCAAACGAGCTAAACTTCGGACAGAAAGAAAATTTATTCTTTAAGGCAAAAAATTTCATTTTGCTCCACAGGCAACCAAATTTCTGTGGCGGGATTTGGTGAAAATTCAGACCAATGGTCAATCGAGAAACGGACCCATACAGGGCAAAGGTCACAACTTCGTCTTTGTCGTTGTGATGTGTCACTAATTTTGGCCTTTGGCGTCGTTTCGGGCCTTCAAAAGAGCGCTTTTTCTTGTTTTATAGTACGTTTTTGAGTTAAAATGATAAGTCTTTACATTAATTTCTTCCCATGTCCTCATTATCTCTTTTTGGCTGATTATTGATACTGTACTTAATGGTTCATCACTTTCTTCTTGTACCCTTGTTTTTTGATATTTATGACAGTTTTTTGGATGTCTTGTTCCACCCACATGACTTCATCCTTCAAATGCTTATCTGTTATTGGCATTCGTTTCTTTAGATCTGTGTCCCCCCACATGCTCTATCTTATCTTCATATGCTTATTTTTTTGAGATCGTTGTCCACCTATCATAATTATCTATTCCAGTCATTTATGCTTTTTATTTCACTTTATAATAGAGCTGGTTGTGTTTCAATGTTTAATCACTACTCCTAACCAATAACAATCTAAGGAAAAAAAAAAAATCTCCAATGCAAAAACCAAATTAAATTTGGTTGTTGTTGTATGCAATTTTTAATTTCCTTGCATCTGTGTTGTATTCATTTTTCAATGTATTTGTTTCTGATGTCCTTTTGGGCTTTTTTATATTAAATAAGTAGTTGACAGTTTATTCAGTTTATTGCGTACAATAACAACCACGAAATAAGAAAAAACCCTCGTGTCTCTAATACACGCGTTTGGGTGGTTAGAATGCCGGTATCCAAAAACCAAGTGTGGGACCGTGTTCGCAATAAGCCGCGCATCCCATAAACCTCGGTTTATCTCAAACACGGAACCGGTTTTCCCCAAACGGGTTTCGACTAGTTCGTTGACCGAAACAGGTTCCTGTTTGACTGAAACCGAACCGAACTGGTTAACCGGTTTGCGCACGTCTAGGTGTAACAACAACAAAATATGTAAAACTAAATGAAATTTTGACTAATAAAAGTATTAAGTATTGTTATGTTAACAAGTGAGTATTTAACCCGCGCGTTGCGGCGGGGATAACATTTTACTATCATGTATTGTCAACTAAGTTGTTGAAGGTTTGTTTAGGTTATTTGTATTGTTAGCTTTTTGGTAGTATTTAATTTCACTTGTTTTTAAGCTAATACTGTGTCTCATTTCATTGGTAATGTGTTTGCTTTTTAAAATTTAGCTAATGAGTATTTGGGTTATTTGGCAACAATGTTTTTAACTTGGTATAGTCAATGTTGAGCCCACAACAATAAACCGGGCTAAAAGAAACTTGATGGGCTGAAGCATAAGATAACAGGCTTTTGTCTTGACATGTAACGAGGATTAGTATATTGTAGAATTATGAAGAAAGGAAACTTTTAAAAGATGAGGGCAAATTTATAAATTTCTAGGCATAATCAAAAGCCGATATACTATTCCTTCCAACATGCCGCGCAGAAAAACAAAAGAAATTGAAAAAACATAAATTAACATCCCAGAAAAAGGCCTTACAATCGATTGATCCTTGCAGTTAATATTTTCCGATGCATTAAACGGTTGCTCCGCCACCGCCATTACAATCCAACATGCTTCCGATCGGGTATTACTGTGACCCACACAATTATTAGCATAGCGTTTGGTTACGTATTTGGAACTGATCAAGTCATTACATAGACTAAAATTCACAATAATCACTTTCAATGTTTGGATATATTTTATAAGGATTTTAAGTATTCAATTAGTTAGGGGTCAAATAACCAACCATCTGCCAAAAATTAAAATTTCCAACAATTTTTATTATTTATGTCACATAGATATGCAGCTAGCAACTTAAAGCATCCACTATGAGAGGTTTATAAAAAGGTTTAAGAAACTTGAAAAGGTTTATATCTTGTGTTAACCATAGTGAGAAATCTAGGTGGCATGAAAATGTCTAAGTTCTTGGACCTCTTCATAAGCTCAACACAATTAATGCATGTGTAATGTGGAACATTTATAAAGTTGTAAAACATGTTTATCATAGTGAGAAAAGGTTTATAAACTCAAAAGGTTTATAATTAATTGATATATGATTAATTGGAACACTTATAAAGCTTTATAAATTTTAACCATAGTGGATGCCCTTAGAAATTGATGTTGCAAATGCCAAAATAGATACACAATACAAACATTTTTTAGCTTTCTCATATACACATAATCACCTCATCGTTTACCTTGTGTTGCGCTTGAGGCATGAATATGTTTTTGATTTTAATTATGTTGGCTTAGACATAAATCTCTAAGTTTCTTGTCTTCCAATGCTCAGTGCTCATTGCAATCTTACATAAATAAGACCACTTGGTGTTGTGTGCATTTTTGTAAAGAACGAATATGCATTCCTATTTGGCAAGGACGTATTTGTCGGCATAGGTAAACTGAGCTTATATTAAGTGGTTATACCATTTACAAACTCTTGTTTTGATATCGTGTGAAAAAAAAATGAGCACCCTAAGAACAAAAGTTAGGCCAGATGTTTATCTTGAGAAACAAACCAAGTACAAAATGAAATTCTTTAGCAAAAGGAGTACAAGTCATTTTGTGTGCTACTTCTATAAGGATAGCTTGCATGAGACACTGATTCGTGTGAAAGTAAATGTTTGGAAGCACGTTAAATGTTTTTGTAGAGACAACATTGCTAACATCGAGTATATAAAATAGAATGAAACGTAGCTATAAATCTGGCATGATGTTTTTAGATACATTTTTCGTATTCTTATGGCATTCGAGATGAACTAATATGTTTGCCTTTGATATGATAATCAGTATATGACATAGAAATATAGCATATGCATTTGGAGACTATGAGCACTCGGAAAGTAGGGTGTTTGACGCGAAACCAAAAAGTTGCCCAAGTTTTTCTTCAAAAGATTCATTTTCTTTGGGCAGTACTAACATGTCTCCTCTTACGTTAAAAGGACATTTGTGTCATTTTAGCAGACAACGATGCTAAAACAACAACGGTACCCAATATGCTAGAGCGGGGTATGGAGATTGATTCTAAAAGAGCGTGGGTGCATTATTATCTGGGTACATATCTGAACGGGTGGACATGAGCAGGTTGTTGTATATACCAAAATTACCACTAAAAGGTTCAAATGATCCATTTAGTAATAATATAAACCAGTATGTGTTTTTGATGGGGGATGGTCGTTAAAAGGACATTTGTGTCATATACATGTATCATAATCTCATTGTACGTTATCCTTATATGCATTGGCCTCGTTAGCTCTTGTCTCGTATCCTATATTGTAACATCATTATAGTACAGGTTGATGTTGATCAACTTAAATCGTTACGCGCTATGAGATGAAAGGAAATGTCATAGTCCCTGTAGGTACATGAACAGCAAGCTCACAAAGTTTAATACCAAACGACACAAAATAGACAGATATATGTAAAACCGCAAAAACCATAGTTAAACAAAGGTTATGAACATTCATTCAGAACATAAGTACTAATTTCCCAAACAGCTTCTTACTATTATTATTTAAAACCGCAAACTATGCAACTAGAAGGAGGACGACGGAGGAAAAGATGGAGAGTGGATTCATCTTTAATGTTGCAGTCTGCGAGTGTACGTCCATTCTGGAGCTCACACCCTGCATAGTTGAGCCTCTGCTGATCCGGAGGGATGTTCTCTCTTTCTTGGATCTTCGCCCTCACATTGTCGATGGTGGTGTCTGAGCTCTCGACTTGCAGAGTGATGGTCTTACCGAAGAGGCTTTTCACGAAGATCTGCATCTGTAGATTGAAAATACAAATACAATTTCCAAAGAGCAAATTCTTTATTCTTTTACTAATAAACGAATCTCTAATCAGATTGTATGTGTCATATAAAATACTATGTAGTATGTTTCAAGGTATTACCCGTCCATTGGATAATATAACAATACTAATCAAATCGCAAAATTGTACTACATATAAAGTAATTTGAGAAACCCTATGAAGCCTTGAAAATCAATTAAACGCAAAACTAGGGGTGTAAACAAGCCGCAAGAAACAAAGATTATATCCGCTCGAATTAAGTTTAACGAAACACACACGAAAAAAAACTTCTTGTGCAAAGCATAATTGTTTGTGTTTGTTTATTTACATACAGTATTCAAACATTATTGAACAAACAGATAGAAAAGAGCTTAAACAACCACATATATGAACAAGTAAATCACACAATGTGACGATTAATATCATAAGATTGAATAGCATATAAAAGCCTTATTTTATAAAGAAAATAATACTGTAATACCTTGGGAGTATGAGATAACTATCGACAATAGTGATGGAATGAATTGAAAAGAATTTGGGGGCTATTTACTTTTTTTGAGAGACGGTCTAAAAATTTACAAAAATTTGTAAGGTCAATTTCATAAACATGCTCAACCTAGTTCCAACTATTATTTAAAAAACATAGTAAACCATTGTCAAACAATTACAAGGAGCTAACTGAGCTTTAATTACCACCACGAAGACGGGCAAGAAGATGGAGAGTCGTCTCAGGTTGAACGTTGTAATCTGAAAGGGTCCTTTTATCTTCAAGCTCCTTCCCGCGGCCTACGGGGAAGGTAAGGATGTGCTGATCCTGAGGGATGCCTTCCTTGTATTGAATTAACGCCTTCACGTTTCTAACCGTTTCTGAGCTTTTCACCTCTAGTGTTATGGTTTTGCCACACAGCGTCTTGACAAAAATCTGCATACCACCTCTTAGACGAAGAACCAAATGCAGGGTCGATTCTTTCTGGATATTGTAATCCGCAAGTGTACACCCATCTTCAAGCTGCTTACCAGCGAAGATCAACCTCTGCTGGTCTGGAGAAAGGCCTTCCTTATCCTGAATATTAGCTTTCACGTTGTCGATGGCATCTGAGCTCTCGACTTCAAGAGTAATGGTCTTGCCAGTTTGGGTCTTAACAAATATTTTCATTCCTCCCCTCAATCTAATTATATGCACAAAACAATGTAATATGCCAAATCTGATTATATGCACAAAACAAAGTAATATGCCAAACAAGGTAATTATATGAACACAATATTGTTCATGTTCCTCGGTTTAGTTGAACTTAACAAACACAAAACAAAGGAGCTAATGATATCAAAGGAAGGATCGACTAATACCTTAATGAATGAGAAGTACGTTAAAGTTATTGATTATGGGTTATTTATAGGCGATAAACTTGCACCTCAAGGCTCTTTCAGAATTCCAGATAGTATAGGACTGCATTTATTAGCAATATAAATAATGGCTAATGCCTTATAAATATATCTTTATTTGTCTCCGTATCCTTTTTTCGGTAGCCAGCTTTTTTTTTTATCTGGGTACTAATTTTTCGTATTTGGTCTTCTTGGGTTCTTTTGTGACATTTTTGCCCCTCTCAGCTAATAAGAGTTTTAATAATTTGATAGGCAAAAATGTCATAAAATACCTTAAAAAGACTAAATTTAAAAGATTAGTATCGGGATAAAGAAAAAAATTGTTCGCTACATAGAAAATGATATATACGGTTGCAAGTAAGAAACATTAATATACCATTAGCCCTATATATAATATGCTATTACAATTTTACCAATTTAGATTTGAAACTTTTTTTCATAATTAAATGAGTAAATCGCATAAATCGTCCCTAAGGTTTAGTCAAAATGCAGGTTTCATCCTAAATAGTTTGTAAGTGCAGAAATTGTCCTAAAATAAAACCTTTTTGCAAATTTGGGTCCCTGGAATCATACGGCGTTAAATGAATTCCATTAGAACTTACATGTTAGTCCTTTTGGATAACGACCGTTGCAGCGTCCATCCTTTAAACTAACAACCGTTTATAATTAAAAATACCGGTTTATTTAAATATACTACATAACTTAGAAGGGTTATACAGTGAGTGAAGCAAATTTAATAACTTCAATGTTATAAAGATGTTTCTTGTTCAGTAAATGTTATTGGCTGATGTGAATATTATATCACAGTATGTGCAAAAGCTATTACAAAGAAAATTTAATCTAAATTTGATCGGAGAAATATGATAATGTATTAAGTTCTCAATATTATTACATTTTATATAAAAGGTGCAACTAAAGCACATGTGGTCATAAATTACAAGTTTATGAGCCAAGATTATTGTAGTAATTGGCATGACCGGTTATACCATTCCGAGTCAATAATGATGTGTAATATATAGAAGAACATTGAGTTCTTCAAAGTTGAGTTGATTGTTCTTATTGTTCTCAATGAAAGTGAATTATTCATTTATCACCATCAAGTTAAAGAAAAGGATTTTGTCCTATAAAGTTTGGATAATATAAAGGGGATATGTAAGCCTATGCATTCACTATGTAGATCATTTTGAGTTATAAAATCGATGCATCGTCAAAATGATCATCAAATATGCAACTTAAAGTTAGCGTGATTAGTGGCTCAATGTGAGCCTGGTTTTCCAAATAAAATTATTGAGAATGGTGGGGAATACTTTCAAGTATTGGGTGATTATTGGAATAAGTGTTGAACTTTATGTAGCTCATGTTCTTATGCGAATTACTTTTGTTGAAACGTTTATAAAACGTCTTCAGTTGATTGCAAAACCAATAATTATTGAACAAAACTTTTAGTTTATGGGGCATGTTATAACAACGAATTCACATCTTTCCAATAATCTATAATGAATCATCCCCATAAGAATAGTTTTTGGTCACAAACCATATTTCCCATGTGAGAATTTGTAATTCTACGACATATGTTATATTAAATCCACCACAACACACAAGTTGGGATGTTAAAATTTATAATTCATTCAGGGGAGAATGAGCAGCGAAAAATTTAGAATAAATTAAGATAATATAAATGTTGATCCTCACACTAATGAATATGAGCTTGAATTTCAATGAAAAATTGATATTCCAGAACTAGTAATTGCTAGACATGTCTAGTTACCGAAATATAGTGACTAGATCATATACGCTGCTAGTGCTCCAATTACATTGTATGTCCCAACAGTAAAATCAATTATTGGTAGTAAGTCTATGGCACGTCTGCATTTCGATTCCAAATAAAAGACCTCGAATGAAGATTTAAAACGGAGCAAGAAAGTTAAGATGGTCGAATCGAGGTAATATAAAAAAGACCTCATAACAGTCTCTTAAAAAGACACTAGACATGAAGGTAATAAAAAAACTCCAGGTATGTGAAAAACTATGAGATCTCAATAAATTATATAACGTAATGTCTAGTAGAGTGTGGAATCAAAAAGAAATGAATCAGCGTCGATAGCTATATATGATAACGTGCATGATAATGGTAATGTAAATAAATAATATAGCGCTAAAGTGAATGTGAGGATCTTGGATTAATGAATGGCCAAAATTTAATGACGCAATTAAGTAATGAATAATTAAAGTCTATTGTGACGAGACATGTATTTGAGACATATAGTCCATATACATAAATGCATAAAACTTATTGGATATGCATCACTCTTTATGAGAAAACGAAATATGCATAAGTTACAAGTGATGACACACATATATTTTCTCAAAGACTTGGAAATGATTGTGCAGATACATGTTCACATATGGTAGATCTATTAATATATTTAAATATTGTATAAGTCTGGCAATATGAGAAATAAGTTGTATGCGTCTAAAATAATGAAACAAGAGCACATTTTATGTTAAGATTCCTTAAAGAGTATATAATGAATGAATCACGTGTTATGATTTTAAAATTCTCAAAAATAATAATTGATTAAATTGTACAAGTCACTCGAATTGAGTAAAGTGAATATTTCGATATCTTTAAAGTATAAAAGATATGGGTTTATATTTTAGTAACCCATCAAAACAAGTTTAGTTATTTTTACAGATGCAAGATATATGTTTAATTTAACAGGTCGTGTTTTCACAAGTGGAGGCACTAGCGTTCGACAAATAAACAATCGCGACTACTTCATCCACCCATACAGATTCTTGGAAGAAGACACTAACAGTTGTTGCATGAAGATAATGTAACATGCATTTCTTAATTTAAGAAAGGTTTCATCAAAGAGCTCAAGTGATGTAGTCATCAAAGGAAGATAATACGCGCTGCACTCTTTTTCACTTAGCTATGGTTTTGTCCCATTTAGTTTTCCTGGCAAGGTTCTTAATGAGGCAACATTTCCTAAAGCATATTAATAACATGAACATCAAAGAGGGAGTGTTATGAATAAATACATGTGGATGTCCATATCCTCTAATATTAGATAGAGTTTGAATCTCAGTACAAGATATATATCATTTAGTTTAACCTTTATCTGGTTGTATCTATATATAGACACATTGATTAATTAATCTAATAACACTTTTCATTCTCTCAAACTTGTGTTCACAACAAAAACTTATGAGTATTTATTAAATTTATATACTTGTTAAAAATTATGAAAATCAGTCATTTCACATATAAGTCCAACAAACTAAATTTTAGATTATGGGGTGAGATCTTTATAGAATGTTATCATCTTAAAGAATAAATGAGTGAATCATAGCCATTCATTTTTTATCAAACAAAAAAAAATCCAAATTCTACTTTTCATAACTCCTTGGACTATGTTGAGTAGATCTACCGCCTTAGTTTCAAGGAAAAAAAGGTATCAAACGCGAAATTAAAAAAAATCACGTGTAATTTTATAAATCACATGTGATTTCACAAAATCACATCTGATTTTTTCAAAATTACGAGAATATTTTTATCTTTCAGTAGACGGTCATTTTCATATACTTTCGAAGATTTTTCAGTGTGGAAATTTCCGCCAAAAAATTACACGTTATTTGTAAAATAACTTGTGATTTGTTGTTTTAAAATTCATGTGTGATTTCATAAATCGCATGTGATTTCACATATCTTCACATGTGATTTCACATATTTACATGTGATTTTTAAAGTAACAAATCACATGTGATTTCATAAATTCATAAATCGCAAGTGATTTCACAAATTTACGTGAGATTTTTAAAGTAATGAAGCATATGTGATTTTTTGAATCACATGTGATTTTTCTATGGGGAAAATTTAAAAAAAAGTGCGTTGAAAGTATATGAAAGTGTTTATTTATAGAAAGATAATTTAATTCTCGTCACGATTGTATAATTAATTTTGTGTAACGATTAACGGTTTGTGAGATATTTTAATTTTAAAAAATAGGATGAATGTGAGTTTTTTTAATTAAATTAAAATAAGAATTCATTTAAACCATTCCATTGAAATAAGATGGATAGTTTATATGAAATGGATTATTCTTTAGCTAGATAGTGTTTTACATAGACTAGACGAGTACCCGTGCATAGCACCGGTAATTTCTAGCTGCAGATAATTAATGATATGCGATATTGTGGTAAATATTTCTTATAACGTTCAAAATAAGCGTTTTTCTAACAAAAATATAAAGAATATCTGAAGAAAGTACCCGTAAGAGTTGAGAATGAAAGTGAGGGTATATTGAGAGATTATTTTTTGTTGTAAAATAACATTTGTGTGAGGAGATATGAAATGATTTATGTGGATTTATATGGTGGATGCGGTTACACATTTTTAATAATCATTATCGATAGTAATGATTTTTAACATTTACACTTTTTATTAATTATTGAAGGTCGTTACAATGATAAATTAAATGGGCTATTATAATGTTATAATGGTATTGATGACTGAATTTATTACTCAAATGTTGTTACAATTTATTGTGTTTCATATAATAAAATTCAGTTTTCATTCTTTCCTAAAATACATTCAGTTTCACTTTTCACATTCAAGAATTGTAGCAATATCCTTAGAGCATCCACAATGGTGGTTTATAAATAGGTCTAAAACTTTTTGAAGAGGTCCAAGAAATTTTGCTCCATAGTGAGAAACCATTTCATCCTTAGGTGACATGAAAAAGTATAGGATTATGAAGAGGTCCAAGAAATATTTATCATCATTTTTTTATTTTTTATATGCTAAATAGTTAATGACATTTAAATGGTGATTGTAGAATTCCTAAAAATATAAACCTCAAAAAGCTTTATCGATAGTGGAAATAGGTTCATAATATGAAATATTTTATTAATTAATGACATTAGATGATGTGACACTTTTATAAACATTTTAATAGGTTCATCATTGTGGATGCCCTTAGTATAGAAGTATAGATAGATAAAATCACAATATTTATTTCCTCCTTTTGCCTTCTTTATTTAAACTCGAGTCACAAATAAAAGCAAAAAATAAAATAAAATTACATATGAATATATGAATCTTTGATAAAGTCAAGATCATGAAAATTCTAATAGCACAACATATAATTTCGATGGCTTTCTTCTTTTCTTTTTGCTTTTTCACTCGTGAACCAGCTAGACCTTTACCTTTTATTTTATGGCCTACAATAGTTACGACATACGGTTGAAGAGGATTTGGGGTGGTGGGAGTTTCGGTGAGGATGGGGGTTATAATCATGATGAGCTCGTTGGTGAAGTGGAATTGTGATGTAAGAGGAGGATTTGGAAGGGGCAATGTAGTGTTATTAGCCATCAATGAAACCCTCATGCAAGGCTGCAACAGCAAACCAACATATAAAATATACACAGACAAAACAATATACATACTTTCATCATTAGGTTTTGAGAAAAGTAGGCATACATATTTTTTAAAGATAAAATCGTAGCCAATGTACTAACCTATAGAAACATAAATAAATTAGTATGAAAACACGGTAGAAGTGGTTTACGATGATACTCATAACATGATATCTAAAACTGAGAACCAAAACGAAAGAAAAAAAGTGTGAATGTGATGAAGCTTGATATTGAGAAAAATAAGTGTTTATGTTTATGTGTAGTTTTCAAACCAATTGTTGACCTTATTTTAACCAAAACTAAGATCAATTGGAAATTAATGAGTCTATTAATTTCTTCCATAATTAGCCTCCATAATTATAGAAATTAGTGGTTACATGAACACATTAAATGCAGTCATTTAATGAGCAATTATATATTACTTAAATGTTATTTAAGTTTTTAATATATGATCAATGTTATTTAAGTTTTTAAAACATTAGCATTAAATGAGCAATTATATTACTTAAATATTAAACTTTTTTTAAAAACATTAGCAATTACAGGTTTATAACCACCCTAACTTTAAAATAGCAAGATATCATGCATTAAAATTTTTAAAATTTCTTTTAATAGCATTTTTTTAACATTTCAAGAGAAACTTAAATTCTCCTTTAAGCAGTATAGATAGATAGATAAACTATATTAACTCGCCGTTAAAAAAAATATTACGTAGTATAATCTTTTATTTAATAAAGGAAAACGAAAAGTGAGGAATTTTGCATTTAAAAAAAAAGAATCTTTCCTTATTAGGTATGATGCTTCATATTTTTTATTATTTTTTAAATTAGGGTCGACATTGTCGACCCTAATTTTTTCTCGACCCAAAACTACAATTTTGTTGTAGTGCAGAGAGACGCAAACCCTTGCACAGTTGTGATGCTTATATAGCCATCCAAGTTACACTTTAGCCCTTATAGATATAAACTTGATAAACCCAACATAAACATTGGATGGGGTACTTTCAATGTGGACTGGAATTGGTCCTTTGTAATAGAGTAACAATACAACTGTAATAAAAAAACACTTTGGTTAGTTTGTATAATCTTAACAAATACCTCAAAAAAAAAACGATTGTATGTACATTAAACAAAATATTATTTCGCATGTATAATCAAAGAAATCAATACAAACACATTTTAAAAAAAAAAAAATCGAAAATGAGAAAAAAGATCGAAAGGAGAAGGGGGGAAGGATGAAAAAGCAAAAAAAAAAAAGTGGAAAAACAAAGGAAATGGGAAAAAAATCGTGGAAAAATCGATTGATCGAGTAAATACAATCTAAAGACAAACAAAAATAATGAACATATGAATCAAATTTTTTGTGTGGTTTTCTGATACTTGTCTTCAATTCATTGAATACCAATAGAAGTGCCTTGTTTCACTTTCTTAACACCAGCACAGCCACATCTTTAGTCTTCTTTCTATACTTTCCAGCCATGCTTCCACCACTGAGTTTCGAGGTATGTTTAGCAGATGGCATCGGTTCGGGGTTATCAGCCCACGACGTGACACATGAAGCGTTTCCGACACCCTTGATATGATTCTTTTTTGGCTTGAAATGAATAACAACATTATGGTTGTTTATATAGGCAACGGAAAACACTTGCCATATACTACGTAGTGTTTTAAGTTTCAAATATTTTGAATACCGCACATTCCCGCCATGTATTTCATGTCCATCTCTATTCAATACAAACGACAGCCATCTCTATTCAATACTGCCATAATCATTTCCTTACTTACCTTACTTGCGAGTATATACTTCAAAGTTTCAAAGTTGAAAAATCATTTTTCAACACTTTCCTTACTTGCCGTGTATCTACTTCAAAGTTTCAAAGTTGAAAAATCAATTTTGAATACTTTCCTTTGTTGCCGTGTATATTGCCATTCGTGTTTTGAAAAGGTTGCCATACTTTCCTATTTTAAGCCATAATATTAAACCTCTCCTTGAATTAAGTTTGGAACCAACATTTTCCATTAGTGCTTTCAACATTTCCTAAAATCATGAGTCAATCATCCTAATTCGTACAACTGTTATGCGTGATCATTTTTAAGTGTACAACTCTTATGCGTGAGCATTAAATGTTTAAGTTTTTCAGTTTTAAGTTTTTAAGTTTTTCAAGATTCGTATGAATATGCTTTATATGTAGTATAGATATAGATATTTTTATAAAGTGTTGGGATTCAATGTAAGTTTATTCGGAAATCAGAATATAACGTTATTTTGAATTGATCCCCACTTTTTCCTTTTTTCTTGTTTACGTTTTTTTTTCTATTAGTCTTGTTTTAATGGGTTTATTTATTTATAAAGATTTTTTTTATGATATTTAATTTTTTCGAATATGAAAGGTTTAGTGTTCTCAAATATCGTTATTTTTTTTTTTGGTACAGAAAAAATGTTTTTAACCAAAAAAATACATGTATCATAATCTCATTGTAGGTTATCCTTATATGCATTGGCCTTGTTAGCTCTTGTCTCGTATCCTATATTATAACCTCACATTTATAGTACAGGTTGATGTTGAACAACTTAAATCGTACTACTTTAAAGTACGTGCTATATATGAGATGGAAGGGAATGCCATAGTCCCTGTAGGTACATGAACAACAAGCTCACAAAGTTTAATACCAAACGACACAAAATAGACAGATATATGTAAAACTACAAACCACCAAAGTCAAACAAAGGTTATAAACATTCATTCAGAACACAAGTACTAATTTGCCAAACAGCGTCTACTGTTATTATTTAAAACCGCAAACTATGCAATTAGAAGGAGGACGACGGAGGAAAAGGTGGAGAGTGGATTCATCTTTAATGTTGCAGTCTGCAAGTGTACGTCCATTCTGGAGCTCACACCCTGCATAGTTGAGCCTCTGCTGATCCAAAGAGCAAATTCTTTATTCTTTTACTAATAAATAAATTTCCGATCAGATTGTTTCAAGGTACACACAGAATAAACAGGAACCCGGTCCATCGGACAATATAACAAAACTACTCAAATAAAGAATTATAGCACATATGGCTAAAATAATTTGCA
>BQNB010153351.1:3267-15653 GCA_026074375.1 Tanacetum coccineum
CACTAGGCTATAAATGAATCTTCAAGAAGAAGATAAAAGCCGATGGCACCATTGACAAGTACAAAGCAAGATTGGCAATCAAAGAATTTAGACAACAAGAAGGTCTATATTACTTTGATACTTATTCCACGCGAATAACCCCAGTTAAGATGATACTTGCTATTGCCGCATTAAAGAATTAGGAAGTTTATCACATGGATGTGAAAATGACATTTCTAAACGGGGATTTAAAAAAGTACTATACATGAACCAACCTAAGGGTTTCATGGCTCCTGGACTAGAGAGCAAAGTTTGTAGGCTTGTTAAGTCATTATTTGGCTTAAGGAAAGTTCCCAAACAAGGACATCAATTTTCACCATATCATGTAAGAATGTGGATTTGAATATGTGCGATCGATAGTATATATGTATTCTTGTGTTGATACATATATGGTATATAATCAATTATCACTAGAAGTGATAACAAGATAAACAAATCCACTAATGACAGTTTAGAGTCAAGATTTGACATGAACTACATTTGTTGTTGCCTTGTTGGATATGGTTCTTGGAATGTGAACCAATATAGATTTGTTTGGAAGTCAAAAACATTATAAGGATAATATTCTTAAGAGGTTCAATGTGGGGGATTTCGGCCTAGCTAGAATTCAATGACATTTTATAATTCTATTTAAAATAGAGGTAAAGGTGTTGCCCATTTTGAATACTCAAAGAATATTAGACATCTTATGTGTGTAATGACGTGCGTGACTTGAATTTATAACCAGGTCAAGTATACCAGTAATTCAAGTGATGATCATTTGAATTGTATTACACAAGTACGATGATACTTATGAAATTGCATTATGGAAGATATTCGGCTGCTATCAAATGATAGAGTAATGCAAATTTGGATTCTTACTTAAAAGAATCTAGATCAACTAGAGCGGATGTACTTACGTTAAGTGGAAAGCTATGTCTTAAAAATCTTAAAAGTATTTCAAACAAACGCTTATAGCTAAATCTATGATGAAATCTGAATTTATCATTTAACATAAATTTATAGAATATGCGAGATATTTGCGTTAATTCGTAAATGACATACCAAGATGGCATAAAACGGTAACGGCCGTGTTTATAAAGTGTGATAGTCAATTGAATTTTGACAGAGCTTATATCACAATGTAAAACGGTAAGTCGAGACATATTCATCATAGACGGTGATTGGTGCGACAACTACTCTCAAATAGAGTTATCACGATTGACTACATACAGTCAATGGATAACATCGCGGATCTGCTTACGAAAGGCTTAAGCAGAGAGTTAGTTAAAGAGTCGTCTAAAGGAATGTGACTAAAGCCCTTAAAGGAATGAGTTTCTATGAAGGAAAACCTAACCCAGTTGATTAGAGATCCCAAGATCTAGGTTCAATAGGACAACCTAATCATAGAAATGTGGGGGAAGTCACATCAATGTGGGGGTGTTACTTAAAATTGTAATATCCTAGTCCATTCCTATAATAAATGTGACGTGTTGAGAGGTTAAACATGTGGCTTTAATGATTCAGGATGAAATTACTAAGCATAATGATTCAAGATGAAATCGCAAAAACATATGTTTTTAATGATTCCAGATGAAATCACCTATGTGAGAGAGAAGTGGGGTCGATTCGAAAGGAAACGTGGAGGGCACAATTCCTAAGAGCTCTTGCAGAACCATGCTAATGTTCAGGACCATAATGAACATGACTATGAGGATTTGACAGTGTTAGGGAGAGTCTTGTGTGAGTATGTAATATCGTCTACGTAAACAGAGGCTGAGTTCAAGGACATCGCGTCTACTCAGATCTAAGAGACTAAGTGCATCTCACAAGGGAAGGTTCAAAGGGTCACACCTACCTATCCTATGCAAGACTCAACTTTTGGAATTTCATTAAAACATTTGTGTATTCGACCAATCTCTATTCATGTGGGGGATTGCTGGAAATTTTGGTTGTCAAAGTGATTTTTGACCAACTTTGGACACAATTATCTATATGTATGTGTCATATATATAAGTAATAGTTTGTAAGTTTGCGTTCTCCTTGTTGAGAGTTTCACAATAAACTTTTATGTATCCAAAATAGAGTTGACGTGGATGAGATATCGCATCTCTAAGTTAGGCATTCGATACCATGCTTAAAGTTGAATTTATGGTTATTTTCTATCCCACATCGGTGGGATGAGTAAACTTGTGAGGACTCTATAGTGTATAAATAGAGGCCCTAATTCCATAGCTTTGACACATCAAATCAATAAGTATTATTGATTTCCAACTTACCGAGTACACATCTGGAAATGTGATATTCCAGGCAGTTTGTTAAGTCCCGCAGTACAACTTATTGTTTCGGCTGTTGTACCCTGGGAAACAGACGGCGAATCTGTTTTAAAGGAAGTGTGTCAAACACGTGCCTCAGCTTTTTAGTGCTAAGCGTGTCAAACACATGCCTCGAAGAGTGTTTCCTTGATGGTGATCTAGTAAGTCCTTTTACTATTTTACTATTTTTTTATTTATCGTTCGTAGTGTCTGTCTTCTGCTTCTACCCCATTCTGTCTGTTTTATTTTTTGTTAATTATTTATTCATTGTAATCTGATTTTTTTAATAAAAGTGTACATGTTTCCCTACAACGAGTAGGGAAGTAATTACCTATATCATTTCATCTTAATCGTAATGACATCAGTCATGTGACAATGCAAGTATCGCCAACTCTTCTAAAACTCCTGATTACTAGACAATGTTTAGGCTATTAGGCTACCTACTTCAATGACTTGCAGCGACCTACATTTTCCCCTACCACATCAGCTTTCTCTCTCCGGCAACCTACAGGCGACTTTTTGCCACTATAAGGTAACCTTTACTTTTTTTCAATTTTTTAAAAACAAAATTAACTTTCAATAAAAATAAAAACATTACATAATAAAATAAAAAAACATTACATAATAATTCATATAACATTAAAACATTACAATAGTAAAATGACTAAACTATTATTAATTTTCATGATTCTAAAGGTGTTTCACTAAATCGGCTTTTAGGCATAGATGATTCGTTTTGTTGATTATCTCCTGAGTAACTTGCATCGATTCTTGATGTGTTCTTACGGGATCATCATCACGGTGTTGTTCCTCTCAAAAAAATTCAGGAGATATCGCATCACCGTTGTCGTGAATTATCATATTATGTAATATGATGCATGTGTACATTACATCCGATAGTCTATGTCGCAACATCCCTCGAGCCTGATGTTTAATTAGCTTCCACTTCTTATTTAATACACCAAAAGCTCGTTCTACATCTTTTCTTGCTGCTTCGTACTTCGTCTTATAAAATATTCATTTATGATCATTCGTACCTGGATTTTTAATGGATTTAATAAGAACGGACCATTGCGGATATAACTCGCCAGTAACATAATATCCCTTTTTATAAGCACGTTGGAGTAAGCCATGATGGAACATCCGTGCTTTTCCCGATTTCTGAGATTCATTAAAATTAGGGACTAGCGTAACAACCGTTCACCGTTAATTCATGCCCGAGTACACCAAAGAATGCTTGCCAAATCCATAAAATTCATTGGAGGCTAATCACATCCAATAAAATGAATGGCATTCTGGCTCGTTATCACCCTTAGAAAATTGAGCTCTTATGCAACTGGGTAATTCTGTCCACGTGCCAATCTGTATAATTAATGCTTTCTAACATCCCAGGAAATCCATGCTTTTCCTCGTGATAAGTATAGAGTTTTTCCATTTCAGTATATGTCGGATTTCGTAAAAACTCTTCACCATACAACTCCATGATGGCCTTACAAAACATTTGGAGACTCTTACGGGCTGTTGTCGTACCCATTTGCAGATATTGGTCCAGCGCATCAAGAACGACTCCGTATGCCATTTGAAATGTGCGAAGTACACTCATCAATGAAGAAAAACCAAGTCTTCCTGCATAATCTACTTGTTGTTGAAAAAAAGGGGGAATAATCAGTTACCTTTCGACCAATGTTTGTGAAGAGTTTTTGGATCATTCTGAACCGCATACGAAATGTTGCTTCATCATATTGTGAGTGTTCAGAGAAGTAAGCCGCCACTAAATGATTATGAGCACCGTAACGATCCCTTTCTATTTGGGATCGTTGGATTTTTGGCTTTGACGCTTCATATGCCGCTTGACATGCCTCGGTAAAAATAGTAAGCTCGCTATTAACTTGATCTTCATCGTCCGAAGAGTTATAAAAAAATAGCTCGTAAGACATTTGTGAAAGTGTATAGAGATATTTTTTTTGAATGTGTATTGAGAATAGTGGTTTGAATTTATGAAAAAAATGGTTAAATGAGTTGGGTATTTATAGTGTTTAATTTTAAAAGATAATTTTTTTTTTAATATAAACATTACCGTTGGAATTAAATGGAAAATGGCACAATATTCGCCCACGACAACGATCGCTGAAACGATCGGTAGCGACCCTCGAATGATGGTGACCGACCAAGTAATTATAGAGGTGACCGACCGGGACCGGCAACGACTGAGTCGTGTCGTGACCGATCCTTAGCCCTAAAAATTGATGATAATCTAAGCTCATTTGATCAATCACCCATTTGGAATATTCTAGCTAAAGTTATATAAGTGTCAATATGATGTTATCCGATTGTTTGATTCATTGATTTTTACCACACGGTAACCATTTAAAAGATAAGGGTGCCCTTAGCCGCTCTCAATTACATTCTAAATATATTAATGGATTATGTGTACTGATGTCTGAATTCCTATGACCCGTGGATCTTTTCCCATTCTTTTACACGTTTAGATAAATACTGTAATATGTTTAGTGATTAATTATTCGCAAAAGGCTGATAACCGATAATGGTACCCGTCTCAATGCTCTAGCCCAAAATCATTATGTGGCAATCAAATTTTAATCATAGTCTTCCTCAAAGTACCCCCTAATTTATTATGAACATAATATTATATAAGAAGTATATAGTATAGGGTAGGTTATTAGTACCCCTTTTAATATGATTCTAACAGCAAGCGGTATGATGTCGAAGGAGCTCGCTGAGTCTGATGTGGCATCCTATTCGGCACCGATGAACCATGTGGCCCCATAATACCGCCATCCCCTCGTCGAGTGGTATTTCGCCACTTCCCTGACGTGAATAAGACAAAGAAGTTGTGGGCCAATATTCGTTGTATAAATATAATCTTTTTTTGTTAATTTTTTTAGTGATTACTGTTTGATAGTCTGTGTTGTGTGTGTTTGAGGTTGAAGCTGTAAGAAAGACTGTTTTGTTTTGTTTCTTTCTATTTTATTTTTACCTTTTGTATTGATTGGGCTGTTGGGGTATTGGGCCTTGGATTGGTGCTATTAATAATCAATGATCTTGAATAAAGGATATATGTGTTGAATTATGGTAAATTTAAGTGTGTGTGTTTTAGAGAGCGCAATGTCTAAATAGTATTTATTATACGAATAGAAATTGTTACATACATACTTGAACTGTGATTATCTCTCTCAACAAACAACAAAAAAAAACGGAAAACAAACAACGTGGGGGGGGGCGAACGGGGAAACGGGGAAACGCGGAGAGGAGGAAAAGCGAGAGAAAAAACCAACAAGTCAAGATTGTATGTAACAATTTCATTCGATCAAAATACAATTTAGACATTTCGCTCTCAAAAACACACACACTAAATACACCATAATTCACACACTATATCCTTTAATTCAAGATCATATGATTAATAATAGCACAATCCAAGCCCACTACCCAACAGCCCAATCCAAATACAAAAGGTAAAAATAAAAAGCAAGAAACAACAATCGTCTTTCTTACAGCTTCAACCTCAAACACACACAACACAGACCATCAAACAGTAATCACTAAAAAAATTAACAAAAAAAGATTATATTTATACAACGAATATTGGCCCACAACTTCTTTTAAAAGGGGTACTAATAACCTACCCTATACTATATACTTCTTATATAATATTATGTTCATAATAAATTAGGGGGTACTTTGAGGAAGACTATGATTAAAATTTGATTGCCACATAATGATTTTGGGCTAGAGCATTGAGACGGGTACCATTATCGGTTATCAGCCTTTTGCGAATAATTAATCACTAAACATATTACAGTATTTATCTAAACGTGTAAAAGAATGGGAAAAAGCATCCACGGGTCATAGAATTCAGACCATCAGGTACACAAACCATTAATATATTTAGAAATGTAATTGAGAGCGGCTAGGCACCCATATCTTTAAATGGTTACCGTGTGGATAAAATCAATAGAATCAAACCTCGGATAACATCATATGACACTTATATAATTTAGCAAGAATATTCCAAATGGGTGCATGATCAAAGAGCTCAAGATTTCCATCAATTTATAGGCTAAGGCTACGGTCGACCGACTCAGTCGTTGCCGGTCCCGGTCGGTCGCCTCTATAATGGCTTGGTCGGTCACCATCAGTCGAGGGTCGCTACCGATTGTTTCAGCGATCGTTGTTGTGGGCGAATATTGTGCCATTTTCCATTTAATTCCAACGGTAATGTTTATATTAAAAAAAATCTCTTTTAAAACTAAACACTATAAATACCCAACTCATTTAATTATTTTTTTCATAAATTCAAACCACTATTCTCAATACACATTCAAAAACAATCTCTCTATATACTTTCACAAATGTCTTACGAGCTATTTTTTTATAACTCTTCGGACGATGAAGATCAAGTTAATAGCGAGCTTACTATTTTTACCGAGGCATGTCAAGCGGCATATGAAGCGTCAAAGCCAAAAATCCAACGATCCCAAATAGAAATGGATTGTTACGGTGCTCATAATCATTTAGTGGTGGCTTACTTCTCTGAACACTCACAATATGATGAAGCAACATTCCGTATGCGGTTCAGAATGATCCGAAAACTCTTCACAAACATTGGTCGAAAGGTAACTGATTATTCCCCTTCTTTCAACAAACAAGTGATTATGCAGGAAGACTTGGTATTTCATCATTGATGAAGTGTACTTCCGCAATTCTTCAAATGGCATACGGAGCCGTTCCTGATGCGCTAGACGAATATCTGCAAATGGGTGCGACAACAGCCCGTAAGAGTCTCCAATTGTTTTGTAAGGCCATCATGGAGTTGTATGGTGAACAGTTTTTACGAAAGCTGACAAATACTGACATGGAAAAACTCTATGCTTATCACGAGGAAAAGCATGGATTTCCTGGGATGTTAGAAAGCATTAATTGTACAGATTGGCCGTGGGAGAATTGCCCAGTTGCATACAGAGCTCAATTTTCTAAGGGTGATCACGCACGATGCCAGATCCAACATTTTATTGAAGTATAGCGCACCAAAGAATTTATGGCTTTGGCCTTCAATCTTTGGTGGCGTCCGATGAATAACGACGTGAACGTTTTACGTCAGTCCCCTAATTTTAATGATCTCAAATCGGGGAAAGCACCGGATGTTCCATTCATGGCTACCAACGTGCCTTATAAAATGTGATATTATCTTACTGACGAGATATATCCGCAATGGTCCGTTCTTATTAAATCCATTAAAAATCCGGGTACGGATGATCATAAATGAATATTTTATAAGACGAAGCACGAAGCAGCAAAGAAAGATGTAGAACGAGCTTTTGGTGTATTAAAGAAGAAGTGGAAGCTAATTAAACATCAGGCTCGAGGGATGTTGCGACGTAGACTATCGGATGTAATGTACACATGCATCATATTACATAATATGATAATTCACGACAACGGTGATGCGATATCTCCTGAATTTTTTTGAGAGGAACAACACCGTGATGATGATCCCGTAAGAACACATCAAGAATCAATGCAAGTTACTCAGGAGATAATCAACAGAACCAATCATCTAAGCCTAAAAGCCGATTTAGTGGAACACCTTTGGAATCATGAAAATTAACAATAGTTTAGTCATTTTACTATTGTAATGTTTTAATGTTATTTGAATTATTGTGTAATATTTTTTTTATTTTATTATGTAATGTTTTTATTTTTAATGAAAGTTTATTTTGTTTTAAAAAAAATGAAAAAAAGTGAAGGTTACCTTATAATGGCAAAAAGTCGCCTGCAGAGAGAGAAAGCTGATGTGGTAGGGGAAAGTGTAGGTCGCTGCAAGTCATTGTAGTGGGTAGCCTAATAGCCTAAACATTGTCGAGTAATCAGGAGTTTTAGAAGAGTTGGCGATACTTGCATTGTCACATGACTGATGTCATTACGATTAAGATGAAATGATATAGGTAATTACTGCCCTGCTCGCTATAGGGAAACATGTACACTTTTATTAAAAAAATCATATTACAATGAATAAATAATTAACAAAAAATAAAACAGACAGAATGGGGTAGAAGCAGAAGACAGACACTACGAACGATAAATAAAAAAAACAGTAAAATAGTAAAAGGACTTACTAGATCACCATCAAGGAAACACTCTTCGAGGCATGTGTTTGACACGCTTAGCACTAAAAAGCTGAGGCACGTGTTTGACACACTTCCTTTAAAACAGATTCGCCGTCTGTTTCCTAAAGTACAACAGCCGAAACAATAAGTTGTACTGCGGACTTAACAAACTGTCTGGAATATCACATTTTCAGATGTGTACTCCATAAGTTGGAAATCAATAATACATATTGATTTGATGTGTCAAAGCTATGGAATTAGGGCCTCTATTTATACACTATAGAGTCCTCACAAGTTTACTCATCCCACCGATGTGGAATAGAAAATAAACATAAATTCCTCTTTAAGCATGGTATCGAATGCCTAACTTAGAGATGCGATATCTCATCCACGTCAACTCTATTTTGCTACATAAAAGTTTATTGTGAAACTCTCAACAAGGAGAACGCAAAATTACAAACTAATACTTATATATATGACACATACATATAGATAATTGTGTCCAAAGTTGGTCAAAAATCACTTTGACAACCAAAATTTCCAGCAATCCCCCACATGAATAGAGATTGGTCGAATACACAAATGTTTTAATGAAATTCCAAAAGTTGAGTCTTGCATAGGATAGGTAGGTGTGACCCTTTGAACCTTCCCTTGTGAGATGCACTTAGTCTCTTAGATCTGAGTAGACGCGATGTCCTTGAACTCAGCCTCTGTTTACGTAGACAATTTTTTTTATTTACTCGATAATACACTACTCACTACAAGACTCTCCCTAACACTGTCAAATCCTCATAGTCATGTTCATTATGGTCCTGAACATTAGCATGGTTCTGCAAGAGCTCTTAGGAATTGTGCCCTCCACATTTCCTTTCGAATCGACCCCACTTCTCTCTCACATAGGTGATTTCATCTGGAATCATTAAAAACATATGTTTTTGCGATTTCATCTTGAATCATTATGCTTAGTAATTTCATCCTGAATCATTAAAGCCACATGTTTAACCTCTCAACACGTCACATTTATTATAGGAATGGACTAGGATATTACAATTTTAAGTAACACCCCCCAAATTGATGTGACTTCCCCCAAAATTCATGATTAGGGTTGTCCTATTGAACCCTAGATCTTGGGATCCCTAATCAACTGGGTAGGTTTTTCCTTCCATAGAAAACTCATTCCTTTAAGGTCTTTAGTCCCACATTCCTTTAACAACTCATTAACGTAACTCTATGCTTAAGCTTTCATAAGCAATCCGCGATGTTATCCATTGACTGTTAAGAGTCAAGTCGTGATAACTCCATTTGAGAGTATTGTCGTACCAAATCAACCTATCACCGCTATTTATTATTATGTCTCGACTTACCGTTTTACATTGTGATATAAGCTCTGTCAAAATTCAATTGACTATCACACTTTATAAACACGGACGTTACCGTTTTATGCCATCTTGGTATGTCATTTACGAATTAACGCAAATATCTCGCATATTCTATAAATTTATGTTAAATGATAAAATATAGATTTCATCAAGATTAGCTATAAGCGTTTGTTTGAAATACTTTTAAGATTTTTAAGACATAGCTTTCCACTTAACGTAAGTACATCCGCTCTAGTTGATCTAGATTCTTTTAAGTAAGAATCCAAATTTGCATTACTCTATCATTTGATAGCAGCCGAATATCTTCCATAATGCAATTTCATAAGTATCATCGTACTTGTGTAATACAATTCAAATGATCATCACTTGAATTACTGGTATACTTGACCTGGTTATAAATTCAAGTCACGTACGTCATTACACACATAAGATGTCTAATATTCTTTGAGTATTCAAAATGGGCAACACCTTTACCTCTATTTTAAATAGAATTATAAAATGTCATTGAATTCTAGTTAGGCCGAAATCCCCCACATTGAACCTCTTAAGAATATTATCCTTATAATGTTTTTGACTTCCAAACAAATCTATATTGGTTCACATTCTAAGAACCATATCCAACAAGGCAACAACAAATGTAGTTCATGTCAAATCTTGACTCTAAACTGTCATTAGTGGATTTGTTTATCTTGTTATCACTTCTAGTGATAACTAATTATATCATCTATATATCAACACAAGAGTACATATATATTATCGATCACACATACATCCATTAATTTTGAATCCACATTCTTACATGATGTGGTCAAAATTTGATGTCATTGTTTGGGAGCTTGCCTTAAGCCATATAATGACTTAACAAGCCTACATAATTTGCTCTCTAGTCTAGGAGCCATGAAACCCTCAGGTTGGTTCATGTTTTTTTTTTCTAAATCCCCGTTTAGAAATATCATTTTCACATCCATTTGATGAACTTCCCAACTTCTTAATGCGGAAATAGCAAGTATCATTTTAACTGGGGTTATTCGCGTAGAATAAGTATCAAAGTAATATAGACCTTCTTGTTGTCTAAATCCTTTTATTGCCAATCTTGCTTTGTACTTGTCAAGGTGCCATCAGCTTTCATCTTCTTGTTGAAGATCCATATATAGCCTACTGGTTTACAACCCGAAAGTAAATCCATGAGCTTCGAAGTATGACACATTTAATGGCTTCTTTCCATTGAGCCATTCCGAGGAAGTTGCCGCTTCTCGATAAGAAGTAGGTTAATTTTCTATCATAAAATAAAGAAAATCAGGTCCAAATGATTTCTCGGTTCTTGCCCTTTTGCTTCTTCTATGTTCAACCTCTTCTTCCTTGGGTTGATCTTGTCTCTTATCTTGGAGATCATTATCATCTTGTTGTCTCTGATCTTGGACAACTTCGTCATCTATTCTAGATGATTTTCCAATTTCCTTTGTTAACAAGGAAATATATTTTCAAAGAAGGAAGAACTTCTTTATTCCATTATTGTATCCTTATGTAGATCAACATACACAAAGAAACCATAAACACTACTGTTATGAGCATATACTAAGAATATGCAATTCACAGTTTCAGGTCAAAACTTTTGAACCTTGGCGTTCAATATGGATATCTTAGCTAGATATCCCCCCACATCTGTAAATACTTATAAGATAGTCTTCTTCTCATTGATAGTTCATAAGAACTATCTTATTTTCTTTACAAGGGATCTTATCTAAAAGATAAGTAGCTGATACAATCGCTTTCCCCTACATGCCATGGCATAAACCATGACTTAAGAACATGGCATTAACCATATTTTCTAAGGCATAATTCTTTTCTTTCAACAATTCTCTTGTTGGAGTATCAAGAGTAATAAATTTATGTCTTATTCTAAGTTTAGCACATAAATTTAGAACACATATTCACCTCCGATATGACTTCGAACTACCTTATTTTTGATAATGAGTTGATTCACAACTTATTTATATAGAACAATCTTGTCTATATCCTTACTCTCAAGTAAATATAAATAGCAATATTTTGTACCAGCATCAACAAATATAATGAAGTACTCGATATTCTCTACCTTAGTAGGTATCAATTCCAAATCACATAAAACCATGTGAATCATATCAAGGTATCAATTCCAAATCACATAAAACCATGTGAATCATATCAAGGGTCCGTGTGAATACAAAAAGTGGGTATCTAATTTAGTTTAATTAGACAACATATTGAGTTAAAATTTAAACCATGTCCGAGTCAGCCATGCCATACATTTAAACAATCAAATAAGCTGAATTTATACTTATTTTACTGAAATGACCATTAGAAAATACATTCAGCTTAGACATTTTCAAATTATGTTATTCGTTAACTTAAAAATTTTTTATTTGATTCAAACACAAGAAGAAAGCCAAATTTCATTAAGTAACCATCCGGGACACAAGATTCCTATGAATCTTTGGCACGTACAACGCATTGGTTAACTTAAACTCTTTTTCAGATGTAAATCACATCTCTCGTTCCCGTGATAT
>BQNB010153353.1:0-15653 GCA_026074375.1 Tanacetum coccineum
ATTTGCAAGAGAAAACTAAAGAGAGAAGAAGTTGTAGAGAGAGAAATAAAACAAAGAAAATGGTTACTTAATACTTAGCTTAATAGCTAGTTACATAACCCGCCCGACGGGCGGGTTTGCTTCTGGCATTTTTTAGAGAAAAGGTTTGTGTTAGTTTGGCTTATTAATTGCGAGTGTTAAGTCTAGTTGGCCATGAAGGGATCAAAAGGGTTCAGTTAGGTCCGGGTGGGTGTGTTTTTGCCCGGTCAATATTAAACGGTTCAGTTATGTAACATCCGAGAATTTTCGAATTTAGATTGACGATTTCAATCTTTGACTTTTAGGGTCTGGCTTGACTTATAAGAACGATCATCTAAATCACGTTTTCACGACTCGGACTCTAAAGCAATTTGATGTGAAATGATATTCCTGTCAACTTTTTAGTTTTGCCCGAGACCTGAAAACGAGCCGAAAAGGGCTAAAACAGCACCGCAAACATTATTCAAACAATAGTGTTTGGATAAGTTGAGGGCTTATTTAAGAAGCGTTTATAGCTTCGAATATTAATTTAGAGGGCTTTGAGTTATACATTTTTTGGGTAAATTACAATCATGATGGGTTAGCTAAAAATTTTACCAAGCGGAACACGGTCTGAGAAACCATACAATAATATACCAAAAAACATATGTGGCCCTAACTACATCGGACCGAAATATTCGGCCCATGTGTCTGGTTCGTCGGTCCGGTCCGGTCAACAAAGATAATGTTCCGTGTTATACATAAGATAGATCGAACCGAAAGACCGAATAATTAAAGGGTGGACCGAGATACTCAACCGAAAATACAATAGGTTACGGTCCTGGTTACTCGGTTTTGGCGATGTCCGCGGTCTAAAAATTACAGCTAATACACTTTTCGCGTGTTAGCTTAATTCTAACTAGACAGACTAATTAAAAGGGTGTGACTGAAGACTGGAACGAAATACATTCGGTCCGGTCTCGTTTCTCGATTAAGCCCGATTCGCGGTCTACAAAATTAGCCATACATTTTAGCGTGTTATCTTACATCTAAATATCTAATAGACAAAATAGTCGAATCCAGACAATATGCTTTAACACATTAAATCGACACTATAACAAAGTCACATAAGATATATTAAATGAGAATTAACACGCAACTTATTTATAATAGAGTTAATTGCATAAATGGTCCCTGTGGTCTGTCGGGTTTAACGAAAAAGGTCCCTAAACTTTTTTTTTCCGGATCTGTCCCAAGGTTTTTCAACTCGTATGGGATTGTCCCTTGGAACAAATTTTTCTGTTTGTTTTTTGCCGTTAATTGTTGGTTTAGTTGGTATAAATGACATAAATACCCTCGTGCTTGTTTCAGAAATGATCCATGTGGTTTCTTGTGTTTCAGAAATGGTCCCTGTAACAGTTAATTATTTTATTTCTTTTATTTGCTTTTTAATTTTTTAATTATTTTATTTCTTTTAAAATTTTAACTTTTTTATACGTTCCATTTATGTTTTATACCGTTATTTTAGGTTTTCATCCGTTTCAATTAATTTTTATGCGTTTTGGAACATTTATATGTTTTCGTCCGTTTTTGTACGTTTTTTTACGTTCCAAGTTTTTGTACATTTTGTCCGTTTTTGTTCTTTTTATCTGTTTTCATACGTCCCGTTGTTATATTTTCTGTTGAAGTTTTTTTAATGTTTTCGTACATTCTTATACGTTTTTAACGCTTTATACATTTTCATCCGTTTTATACTTTTCGTACGCTTTCATCCGTCTTTTATCCGTTTTCATATGTATTTTTACGTTTTCGTACGTTTCCCATTTTTTTTGGTTTTTTTTACGTTTTTTAAAGTTTTTTCTAAAGTTTTGTGTACGTACGAAAACAGATAAAAATAAAAATTAAAAAAATAATAAAAAAAAATTAAAAAATAATTAAGTATAATAATAATAATAAAAAATATATATATAAATAATAAAAAATTAAAAATAATAAAAAATAAAAATAAAAATAATAAAAAATTAAAAAAATATAAATAAAAATATATAAATAACGAAAAGTTTTTAAAAAATTATGTAAAAATTTAATGAAAAATTCTCGGTTAATTTTTAACGAAAAAATTTCGGCCAATTTATCGTCAAAATTTAATAGAATTTTATTTAAAATTTTCGGTAAATTTTTTTTCGAAATTTTTATTTTTAAAACATTTCGAGAAAATAAAGGCTGAAAAAAAAATTCGAATTTTTTTTAAAACATTTCGAGAAATTTTTTTTTAAAACATTTCGAGAATTTTTTTTTTAAAACATTTCAAAAAAAAAATTTACCGAAAATTTTAAATATTCTTACATAAATTTAAAAAAAAAATTAACACACATTAATTAGAAAGTTGAAAAAAATATAAAAAAAATGAAGGACTAAATATGTGATATCACATAAACCACAGGGACCATATTTTTAAAGTTATATAGGTTTTAATGTAAATATATTTGAAAAGACAAAAATACCCATAAAGTTAACGGTCAAGTGACGAAAATGTTGGTCAAGGGACTAAACCCGATACGGGTGAAAACCTTGGGGACAGGATCCGAGGAAAAAAAGTTTAGAGACTTTTTTCGTTAAACCCAACAGACCACAGGGACCATTTATGCAATTAACTCTTTATAATATTAGTAAGCCAATTGAAACTCTAAAAATTCCACTCCATAAAAAGTCCATAGCATAATAATTACAAATAATCTACATGCTATGAATTTTCTAATGAACAAGTTAGGTCACCCGCGCTCTGCTGCGGGATGTTTGGCGGCCGGTGTTTTCGGTTGGACGTGTTAGAAAGTATGTTTTTGTAAAAAAAAAAAAATTAACGGTCGTTAAGCAACGACCGATTTAAAGCACTGTTTTGGTGCATTCTAAAAAAAAAAACTAACGGTCGACCGTTTAGAGGGGGAAAAATGGGGTATTTTTATAAAAAAAAATTAAAATGAGGGCAGTTAGAGTTTCGTAATTTAACACATTAGTGCGAGGGGGTATTTCGTAGATATTTGAGGGCTATATTCGTAAATAAAAAAGAAACGGGTCGGGGCGGATGGGTCGGGTCGACTGACAAACTACGATTAAACTCAGAAAGTTGTTGAGATGATATTTTGAAAAAAAAAGCAAAAAAAACATTTTAAAAATATTTTTTTTTAAACGTCTCGGACATTCATAATAAAAACAGACCGATGACTAAAAAAAGTGCGAGAGAGTTTTAGTATTTAAAAAAAGGAAAACAATTTTTTTTTCTAAAGAAAAAAAAAACCGATCGGACCGGGTAGGGTTGTTGAAAGCCGGCTATTAAAGGCCACCCTGTTAAAAAAAAAAGGAAAAATTTTATCTTAATTTTTGTTTTGAGGAAAAAAAAAGTTTACTTTTTAATAACTTTTTGAGGGTGAAAAAAAAAAAACAGAAATAAAGGAAAAAAAAAATTGGTAAAAAAAAAACTACTGTTTAGAAAAAAATATTCATAAAAAACAGAAGATGGCTCCGACAGTGCGATTGTGAGGGTTATTTCGAGAAAAGAAAAAGCAAAAATTTTATTTAGAAAAAAAAGAACGGGGACGATTGGCGGTTTGTTTCATGCGCGAGGTTTGAGGAAACTTAAAGGTTTATTCATAAAAAAACAGACCGATGACTCAAACAACGCGAGAGGATATTCCGAGAAAAAAAATAAAGTTTTATTTTAAAAAGTTTTTGAGAAAAAAAAAGGGTTAAAAAAAGGGTAAAAAAAAGGCAATGTAAAGAAAAAGAAAAGAAAAAAAAAATGGGCTAGAAAAAAAAAGAACGGGACGATTGGCGGAGCGCGAGGTTTGAGGAAACTTAAAGGTTTATTCATAAAAAAACAGACCGATGACTCAAACAGCGCGAGAGGGTATTCCGAGAAAAAAAATAAAGTTTTATTTTAAAAAGTTTTTGAGAAAAAAAAAGGTTAAAAAAAGGGTAAAAAAAAGGCAATGTAAAGAAAAAAAAAAAAAAAAAAAATGTGCTCATTAAATTTCGGGTCAAAAAAGCCGGGTAGCATTAAATTTTTGGCGGGCCGGGGCGCCTGCCCTTTGTATATATATAGTAATGGGCTTTTAAGAATGTTAACTAGCTTACATTTGGCAACATCTTTCCCTTCATATTTAAACTCGGCACTTTCTTGCTATTTTCCTTCATATGTCGATGTGGGATTACTAAACCCCAATTTCTTTTAAAAATTTAACGGCAAAAATTATGAAACCTGTTATGCTTAATGAGTTTGATAAACTAGGGTGAAGTTTTTAAAATAGCAAAAAAAAAAAAAAAAAAAAAAAACAAAAAAAAAAAAAAAAAAAAAAAAAAAAAAAAAAAAAAAAAAGAATTAAAAAAAAAAAAAAAAAAAAAAAAAAAAAAAAAAAAAAAAAAAAAAAAAAAAAAAAAATAAAAAAAAAAAAAAAAAAAAAAAAAAAAAAAAAAAAAAAAAAAAAAAAAAAAAAAAAAAAAAAAAAAAAAAAAAAAAAAAACTTTTTTATAAAAGAACAATATGAATCTACTAATATAGTACTAGGAATTGTCAAAGTAACTTTCAATTTTGATACGATATAAGTAATTATGACCGGTATTGATGAAAAATTTGACTGTTTGACGGTTCCATTTTCAAAAATGACATTAATATAGCCCCCGCGTGGATTCGCGTTGGACTTTCCTGTTATTCCTTAACTTTTTTTTTCAATTAAAAATTTTTTTTTCACTTAATTAAAAAAAAAATTCACTTAATTTTTAAAATACTTTTTTTTTTCATTTATTCATACACTATTTTTCTACACTTATTATACTTTTTTCTACTTACTCATATAAAGATTTTTTTATACTTATTACACATTTTTTTTAATATTGTGTTAAACTTTTTCACAATTAGCACCCTCATGTGACGTAAATTTTGACTGTTAATGTGACTTATATTTTTTAAAAAGAATTTTTAAAAAATTTTTTAATTGTTAAACACCCCTTATGTGAAAAAAAGTCCAACGCAACGTTTAAAAAAATTTCTTTAAAAAAATATAAGTCACATGAGGGGTGTTTCATAGTCAAAATTTAAGTCACATGAGGGTGTTAGTTGTGAAAAAGTTTAACGCAACATTTAAAATTTTTCCTAATAAAAAGTGTAACAAGTGTAAAAAAAATACGCAACATTCAAAATTTAAGCCACATGAGGGTGTTAGTTGTGAAAAAGTTTAACGCAATATTTAAAAAAATTCTAAAAAATTGTAATAAGTATAAAAAAAATTAGTGTATGAATAAGTGGAGAAAAAAGTATAATAAGTGTAAAAAATAGTGTATGAATAAATGAAAAAAAAAAGTTTTTTAAAAACTAAGTGAAAAAAAATTAAAAAAAATTAAGTGAAAAAAAAATTTTAAGTCAAAAAAAAAGTTAAAGGACTAACAGTGAAAGTCCAACGCGATCACTCAGGTACATTTCTGTAATTTTTTGAAGATGGAATCCTGGTCAAATCAAGTCAAAATTTATGGTCAATAGCCGGTTCTGGTCTATTTCGTCTATCGTCAAAATTTGAAAGTTATTTGGCAATTCTAGTACTATATTTAGTAGATTACGTATTTCGTTCTTTTTAAAAAAGTTTGTTGCGTATTTTTAAACTTCACTCTAACTACTACCTATCGTTAGGCTGTTCCAACGATGTGCTTCTCTTTCAAAGCACGAATGATATGATATGGGTATACATCAAGCGCATAGTACTACGTTGCCAGTCCAATATAGCTTGCACGGATGTACTCTCAAGCTCGCCTTCAGGCCACATTGGTATCACTATATAAACACAGAAATCCTCTCCCGATTCAATCTTTCTCACAATTTTGATCGAGTAATAACACTTTTGGTATCGAATGTAACGTGTGTATGTCGTTATCCTTGATGTCATTTGAGCTCCATACCGAATGAACTTTCTAAGAAATATTGGTTTTCGATGTAGTCATGGGCGGAGACAAGGGGGCCCAAGGGGCAAGTGCCCTCTAGCGAAAACAATTGTAGTGTAAATTTTCGAAAATATCTGATTTTTTTCGTAATTTGCCCCTCCTAAGAATCATTTTGTAGTGTAGTTATAAAAAAATATCAAAGTGTGCCCCCTCGAGCCAAACTTTCTGGCTCCGCCCCTGGATGTAGTATTTAGCTCTTCAGGTTGCGTTAATGTATCCATCTTGGATGCTACGGACCATCCATCTTTGATGCTACGGACCAAAATGTTTATTCTTCTCCGACATACGACCTTTTAGTGGTGAGTTGGAAATCTGGAATGTGTGTGTCCTAGGGGCGAGCATCGGTTTGGAATCGACACGAACCAGGAAAAACCGAAACGGAACCAAAACCGAATCAGGGTTAAAATGCCAACCGAGAAGCGAAACGAGTATAAACTATAAGAACCAAAACCGAACCCGAATAAGGTCGGGTCGGTTCGGTTTGTTTTTGTTAGTTAGAACCGAATAAGTGTCAGTTTTGAACAGAACCAAAAAACCGAATCGAACCGACCTAGCCGAAATAAATATAGTTAAACGAACCGAATAATGTTGGTTCGTTCGGCCCGGTTTCAATCGGTTTGTCGGGTCGGGTCGGGTCGGGTCGGGTCGGTTTTTTGTTCAATATGCTCAGCCTTTGCCAAAGGTTGAGTTTGTTAAAAAAAGAGCAATCTAACAGCTTGCCTCGTTAAAATCCCATTTTACATATAAAATGTGATTCTTTGAAGAGATGTCGAGTTACCATTTGTTGTTGATATACTGCGATGTAGGGATGACCAAAATCGACCGAAAACCAAACCGAACAAAGTTGAGCAAAAACAACCAAAATTCATACCGAACTAAACTAAAAACCGAGTCCAACCGGTTGGTTCGGTTTTATATATTTATGGTTTTCGTTTTCGGTTTGGGCCAAAACCGAGAAAAACACACCTAAACTGTATAAACCGGTTTTCGGTTCGATTCTCGGTTCATGTTTTTCTCGGCTTTTAGTTCGGTTCAGTTTTGATCCGATAAGCCTATGTACAACACAACTAAAAGCACTCCTTGTCAAGTAATCATTTTAAATATCTTATTAAGTTGCCACAGAACCATAAAATTGTTAGACTTGACAGCAAACACCTATACAATGTAGATTTTCAAAAAAACACAAATGCAACAGACTTAAATGCTAAGTGGATTAACATTATGAATGATTTTGGCATTGCTTACACCCGTTTCAATTGTATGACTTATGATGCTTCAAATTAGTGTTAAAATCTTAATACTACTTAAGTCTTTAATAGAATCAAATTTGAACCCGAGTAATGTATGCGAAGAAGAAACGTTTTAATATTTGTCAAAGTGAACCTTAGCAAACAGTAATTTCTTTCACATGTTTGAATAAAGTTGATGGCTTATGAGCTTTACTTAAAGCTACTGTAGCTTAGCTTATTATATAGAGGGCTTTGGAGTTATATAACCTTTTGCTAAAACATTTAGCATGTTATAGCTAATTCAAAATCGACAAAATAGCTAAAAAACTATTTTTATATATAAGCTTATTTTACATGAACCCTCGAGAACCGTACTTCATAAAATATACGAAGTAACTTTTATTTTACAATGAACTAACTGAAGAACCTTCTTCGGTCCACCCTTAGACCAGCCATATCAATGGTCATTAAAAAGGGCTGAAACACCAGCCATATCCATGCCAACAAGTATCAAAAAGAGGACATTTGAAAACTTCAACTAGCCGATATTTGATGATATCCTTCCCTTCCTATTTAAACTCAACACCTTGTTGTTTCTTTTCTTCAACGCTCGATGTGGGATGGACTAAACCACAATTTGTCAATGTATATATGTTTTAAATTTACCCAACATAATACACATGTCTACATTAAGACCAATTCTCATATGTTATGCTTCTATAATTGCATGTGTGTATGAATTGGTCTTAATGTAGACATGTGTAGGATATTAGGAGTAAACTTAACATAGGTTAGGGGGTAAAGTGTACATTGTAATTTAGATTAGAGCCTTAGGTGTAGTAATTTGGCAACACCAAGTTTTTGCTGCCACGTCAGCGCCACATCAGCATAACACTAACACCAACACCACTCCCCTAATCATAACACCAAATAACACCACTCACCTCTTTATTTTCATAAAACCCCCTAAACAGTTACTTGTCTTCTTTTAACAAACTAACCATAGTATCATATCATAATTAAAACAAACAAATTATACATAAAAATAAAACCCCAACATTAAATTAAAAAAAAACATTACGAATTAAAAAAAAAATATACATTACGAAATAAAAAAAAACATTACGAAATTAAAAAAAAAACATTACGAAATTAAAAAAAACTAGCCGTTAGGGGCTAAAATGAAACATTTCAAAATTGGGGGGAAAGAGTAAAATTTAAATTATAACCGTTAGAGGGGTAAAATGAATTTTTTATTTTGTTTTAAACACACCCAACGCACGTTGGCTCGGCAACGCTGAGTCCAACGCCGTTGGCCAACGCCTTCCGGCGGTGTAGTAACGTCGAACAACGCCGGCCAACGCCAACGCCGGCGTTACTACACCTAAGGCTCTTAGGAATAGATTATAACTAGGATGTTTCCTATTTGATTTAGGAAAGTTTTCTACCCCCTCATCTCTATAAATAGGGATGAGGGGGATGTTAGTTATTCATTCTTCTTCCTCGTTGTAATAGCTTTATTAGGGTTTTAATAAAGGTTTGGTACGAGGGTATAACGTGTGCATATTCTTGTCGGTTCTTTATAGTCTCTTGTGTACGCTACTTGTGCTCGATACAACTCGCGATCTAGCGTTCCGCGATCGAACTTCGGGTTTGTTGTCGTAATCGTACAACAATATGTGTATTATGTTGGGTAAATTTAAAACATATACACACAGTTGGTGCAATGTTTACAAGGAATAATATAAGTCCATGTTCAGTTGGTGCAAGGTTTATAACAATGAGATCCATGTTAAGCAGATCACAAGCACCCGTTTGTGATACGTAAAGCTAAAATAGCACACCAAGCAATAACAAAAGTAAATTGTTTCCACATTACCGTATTTTGGAAGATGTAATGATAGATATATAAGAGCTTACTATAAAGCCACTGAAGCTCTAAACATTCCTTGACAACATGGTGTACGTTTTGTGTTTGCTAAGTAACATCTTGTGTATTAAAAGCTTAAGAATTTGCAGAAATGCTCTTTTCACATGGTGGTTTGGCATGGTAAAACAATCTGCCGCACCTTAAACCGCGATATGTTGATTTGACTATGCTTCTTCAGTTGTAGGTCTTTATCATACTTTAGTTTTTGGAAGAAATTTGTTTATAATAGCCAAGATGGATTTACGAAAATTTTGGTCGTTGTACAAATTTCCAATCATAACCATATGGTAAATGGTACTAAACTGATTTGATGATCTCAAATTACATTTTCGAAACAAAACCTTCAAAGAAAAGATTCAAGGAATGAGTCCAAAATAGTTAAACGACCGATGCGTAAAACTTTTTCATCTTGTATTACTAAACGAAAGCACCGATTACTAATAGTCTCAATACAACGCAGAAGACACATAATCTATGGGATGAGAATATGAAAAGCAAAAAAAAAAAGAAACTCACAAATGGTTGCTTATTAATTATATCACATATAGGCATGACCAAACTTATCCAACCCGACCCATTGACACCTCTACATGACATCATACAGGTTTGGTTGATTACTTGGATTAAAAGAAAATCATTGGTTCAAGGGTTGTTTAGCAAGTAAACTTTGGTTCAAAAATCCTTAATATCGAACTTTCTCACCAATAACAGCATGTTGGCAAAACCTTGGAATATAGAGATTACAAAGTAAATTAATGGTTAAAGTTGTAAAAAAAATATGAGTTTGACAATGTATTTTTCAAAACATGAGAACAACCTTATAGTATTAAGTTAGCATATGTTAGGACTATCAATAACATAACGAACTATTTGAGTTATACTTTTTCTTGGTGTAGAAATATTGTTGTTTGCATCTCTCATGTCTGTAGTCGCGATGGGTGATGATGCCAAGAAATGATGAAATGACATATCTCTGTTGACATATACGTCTAGTTTTGTAAAAGATGTGCTATGTGAAACATTATTTTAGTATGTGTTTTTCTAACTTGTACCCTTATGACACAAGCTAAAGAGGACCTACAACATGTGTGTTACCTTTTGAATGACCAACAACAATCATAGGGTGGTCCTTATCATTAAGGCTCCACACTACTGACCGGCCATTCATAAGGTGACATGCAGGCAACAGAGTCCTCTTTAAGGTCCTCTTTAACTTGTGCCCTTAAGACACAAGTTAGAAAAATCTTTCTAGTGTTTACTATTTAGTTTCTGTGATTCAACATCAAGTAAGGGCTTAATAGTACATGGACTCCTAAAAGAGTTATACTAAAACGTTTTGGGCTGTAAAATTAAAACAAGTAAAATACAAAACACTCTCACCACCTTAACAAGGTGCATTCGGCCCAGTTTGATCTTTGTTGTTTAAACTTTTGAAAAATCAAAGACACTGTAATTACTCAATAATACATTTCACAAATGGTCGGTGGCACTGTAGCACAGTGCTTGCTGCAGTGTTACAGTACCGGCCCAAAAATTAGCCCAAAACCTGGCCCAAACTAAAAAAAAAAATTACAAAACGGACCCTCAACTTTTAATTGTTTACGACTTTTTTACATAAACTTTAAAAAAAAAAAAAAACCCTCAAGTTTCTTTTATTCGCCCCCCGCCGCAACGCGCGGGTTAAATTCCAACTCGTTATACAACAAGTTTGAAATATACAAAAAACTACACATGAATAAACATAAGTTGCTAATATACAAAAGGCAATACGTTGGTGCTAGATCATACCCTCTATAAAGCCACTGAAGCTCTAAACTTTGTGCAAAAGTTGCAAGAAGCTTGTTCACGGTTGACTTCATAGTAAACTCTTCCATGTTCATGTGTTGTTCGTGTAAGTTCCAAGCATCATTAAGCCTATATATGTTCATCGAGTGCGTTTTGTAATTCCACGCTTAGCTTTGATGGATCCTGTGTTTGAAGAAAGATTGTATACGCCTTAGTTGAAAAAATTGAAAAAGATTTACATTCTCGATGGACGTCAACTCTAGTAGCATTAAGATGGTTACGATAAAATATTCTTTGAACAATATAACGAACGATGTGCGCCGACTAACATCATGTGTCTTACAAAATACTTAGCTGTAAATGCTCATTTCATATGGTGGTCCTGACATGGTGACACAGTCTTTAGCACCTTCACCCGCGATATGTTGATTCGGCTATGCTTGAGTTATAGGTAATTATCATACTTTAGTTGACTTAAATCATTAAGCTTGGGTTATGGTGTAAGAACAAAGGTTAAAAAAAAGTATTTATAATATTTGTAAGCTGTTCGACATTCCAAAAAGACTTATCTAAAAACTTTTGAAAACATTGACTAGCCTACATTTGATGGTGTCCTTCCCTTTCATTAGTTGCGCTCAATGTGGGATGACCAAAACCCAGTTATTCCTCATGGATTATTCGATTTTGGTCTAAACTGTAGGTGTGTTATAGGTTCGGTTAGGGGTGTTCACTGTTCGGTTTGGTTCTGTTTTTGGCTAAAACCGAAACCTAACTGAAATATTCGGTTTTCTTAAAACCAAAAACCGAAAATGTTTAGTTTTTGACGGCTCGGTTTTTTCAGTTTATTATTTTCGGTTTAGTTTTTCGGTTTTTTTTGTTTTTAACCGTCTATGTTTTGGCATAGAAAATTTTCAGTTTCAAATAGTTAGCTTCCCTATAATAATTCAGCATTTTCCATATTTTGCAAGATATAGTGATAGGTATATAAATGCTATTTTTTGGTAACAAATTCAGCTTGTACTCACTCGTAACTTTTGCCTTTTTGCAGGGCCGGCTTTGAGGGTGTGCAAGGTGAGCGACCGCACAGGGCCCAAAAAATTTTAGGGGCACTAAAATTTATCCCGTTAACAATTATATGCATTATTTCTTAAAAACGATGACACTTTATATATAACGTTTCTTATCACAGGGCATCATTATGTAATTTCGCTCAGGGCCTTTAAAAATTTCATAAATTTAGAGACGGCCCTGCCTTTTTGTGCTAGATCATACGCTCTATAAAGCAACTGAAGATCTAAACGCCATGCGAAAGTTTCAACAAGCTTGTTCACGATTGACTTCATAGCAAAGTCTTCCATTTTTATGTGTTGTTCGTGTAAGTTCGAAGCATCGTGAAGCCTATATATGTTCATCAAATGCATTTTGAAATTCCCTACTTAGCTTAGTTGATTCCTGAGCTTGAACAAAGATTGTACTTGCCTTAGTCGAAAAAGATATACATTATTGATGGACGTCAACTCTAAGTTTGATGACTAACATCATGTGTCTTAAAAGCTTAAGAATTTCCCGTAAATGCTAATATCTCGTGGTCACACAATCTGCTTCAGCTTTGGGTGTTTATCATACCTTGTTTTATTTCTAATAATACATACATATATACGTTTCTTTAATTAGTCATATTGTCACCCGGTTGGACCATGGAACTGATAGGACGGCTAGTTTGATACTGATGATCTTGAAAACCATATTTTCAGCATAGCATGATACGAATAGGACTCGTCGATCAACACCAAAGGTGTAAATTTTTGTAAAAAAAAAATACTAAATTATAAAAACACAGTTGGTGCAACGTTTACAACGGTTGTAATAGGGTTTATAGCAATCAAATCCATGTTTAGCAAATCATAAGCACCCGTATACATTCATGTCTTCATGTCCAAGCAATAATAAAAGTAGACTGTTTCCACATTACCGTATTTTGCAAGACATAATTATAGATATATAAGAGCTTCTTTTTTGTAACAAGTTGTGCTTGTATACATTCATGTCATCTTGTGCTAGATCGTACGCTTTATAAAGCCATAGAAGCTCTAAACATTCCTTGAAGGCTTGAACAACATAGCGTACGTTCTAAGTTTGCTGACTAACATCACGTGTCTTAAAAGCTTAAGAATTTGCAGAAATGCTCATTTCACATGGTGGTTTGACATGGTCAAACAATCTGTCGCACCTTAAACCGTGATATGTTGATTCGACTATACTTCTTCAGCTTTAGGTGTTTATCATACTTTAGTTAACTTATTCTCTGAGCTTGGATTATGCCGTAAGAGCAACGAGTTTGGAAGAAACTTGTTTATAATATTAGTAAGTTGATTGGTATTCTTAAATAACTTTTGTAGACACTTTCCCCGCATATGAATTTACAATACTATTACCAAGCTTAATATAAGCTAATGTAAAAGTAAACATATGCGAAGAAGGAATACAAAAGGCATTTAAAAACATCAACTAGCCTACATTTGATGGTACCCTTCGCTTCCTATTTAAACATAACATCTTGTGGCTACTTCTCTTCACAACTCGATGTGGGATAACAAAAACCCAATAATTCCTCATGGCTTTCGGTCTGAATGTCTAAACTTACGAATAAAAACGAGATAGAGACAGTTTATTCTGGAAAGAGATAAAAAGATGATCATGATCTACACATAGCACATGTACATAAGTTTATTCTTGTCTTTTATTAAGTTGATGGCTTATGAGCTTATTTAAGAAGTGTTTATATGTAACACCCCGCCCGAGAATAGGTCGAATGTCACACTTATGGCATCAAAACAAACGCAAGCGGGCGGGAGACTTTATTCATAAAAGATGGTTCAACAAAGTTCCTCAACAAAATGAAAGGAATTAATATGTCTAGAACATAATGACCTTCAAACGGAAATAAATCCAATACAGAGTTTAAGCGAAAGACAAAAATCTAAAATCCAAAGTTTGAGCAATTTAAATAAAATGGGGAAAACTATCATCCATTCGGTTCACTAAGAGCTCCTAAGCACTCTTTACTCATAACCCAGCTTCCCTTTTATTACCTGTTGCGAATAAAAGAAATGCGGCTGAGGTAAAAAGCTCATTGAACAGATATATAAACAAACGGATAGATCAGGTATGTACAGTAAACAAAATGGAACCACCATAAGCTTGTAGCAAAGATTTCGTATATCATAAGAGCTGAAACGAAACAGATAATCAACAAAACATATAGAAATGCCCACCGAGCTCCAACAAATGTCTAAAGCATGACACATGCTTAGACCCTACAATCAAAAGCATATCATATTAAATTGTACATGGGAGCTGCAGCTCCAGATGTACCCTACAATGTGCAATGGGGTGTTGGCACCACACTAAGCCATGCACCAAATCATATCTAAAAACCTACACATATTAGCCTAGGATGCATCCATACACCCCCCCTACAAATAAAATCAAATCATATATGGCCAAGTGCATAAAGAGCACACATAAAAATGAGGACGCCGTGGACTGATCACACCGCCACAGATAGTGTCACGTCATTGGTGTCACAATGACGCGGCCATGGTACCTCCATGACTAGTTAATAGCTCGGGCATCAGAACAAATGAAAGGGCTCATATAACATATCGAAGCAACCATAGTATATCCAAAGAAGGTCATGATCAAATATACAAATAAACTCATATCATGGCAGTGTTAAATGAAGCATATATCAAACGAATTCAAAGGGCTCAACGAAGTTGTCAAATAGGATAGCAAACGAATATCAAATCATAGGATGGGGAATATAAATAGGGATTTTTATGAGGCAATTAGATACAGAGCAAAAGTCATGAGAATCCTTACAAAGAAATGATAGAATATATGTACCTCAAAAGCAAATCAACGCGTACTCGATAAATCAAATCGACCTACTCTCGCTTCCGATTATCTACACGAATTAAGAAATTTGTTATTATTTACTTATAACTAATCATTGTGTTTCGTAAATGTTTATATGATTTAATTAGTTCATAAGTACTTATACCATTGATATAACTTACGGACTCATGATTTCATTTTTGATACTTATAAAAAGTTACCATTTTAACTAACCACACATCACCAGTTAAATTCTTATCTCATATCCATTATGACGTACACAAGGTTACATATCTATTTTACTATGGTTACTTACCACTTTACCAATTTTACTTTCATCATAAAACTTCTTTTATGAAAACCAAGTTCTTTACATGATAGTTAAAATACTCATGCATTTAATTAGACTTAAGAAGACTACTAACAAAAGTATATATCAGTGTCTTTACATAGTATCAAACTGTGTTTAAGTTTTAAAAGAGATAATAATAACAACTAATTGATTATATTTATCATCATATATAAATGGAAATAACAACTAACTGGTATCTATTATGTTACCCATAAAGATTCACATAACAAGGGACGATCCGAAGGTCGAGGAGGATTAAACAAATAAGTTGCCATTGATTATTTAGTGAGAGAAAGGGAAGATGTGTGTTTTCTAGAGAGAGAAACACACACCTTATTATAAGTAAAAATGAATCCTCTTACCCCTCCATGGAAGTATGAAGGGGATATATATAGGTCTTGACTCTCTAAACTATCATAACTAGACATTTTAGGTCCCTGTGAGTCTTGCCTATTTGTACTAACAATCTTTCCCT
>BQNB010153354.1:2748-15653 GCA_026074375.1 Tanacetum coccineum
GGTTCATAAAATGATATTTTATGATCATAAGAATAATAGCGAGACATGTCGTAAATTTTTACGATGCTCAAAACGATTAACGAACGCGCGATCAACCGTTGACTCGCGAAACGTCAAAAATAAAAATTATCAATTCTTCTCCAAATTTTTCATAATAAATACGAAAATATTTATTATCGACAAATAAAATGTTAAATGTCGACATTCACTCACGGAAACTCGTAAAATAGATGACGTCGAAAATGACCTGAAATTACGGAATGTTACATCTTGCATCTTAGCAACTTCCTGATCATCATCATCCTTCAACTTCTTTGCATTTTCTTGTTCTAGCTCATCACCTGCTCTTTTAGTACTTCTTTCTTGCACTATTTCTGCATCTTCTTTCTTTAGACCCTCTTCTACCAACTCTGCTCTGTAGTCAGCAAAGGTATTTACCCTTTTCATTGCCTTTTCAAATAACTTTTGAATATCTGCAAATGATTTGTTCTTTAAATCTTTGAGCTTCCATCCTTTCATGTTTTTCAAATAACTACACATGAAACTCCTTTGTTGAGCTCTTGTTGGTGGTCTATTCCTCTTCTCTTCTGCTCTCTTAGCTGCAAAATGTTTTCTTCTTTGTTCTAAGAGTTGTTGAAACAGTTTTTCCTTTTCAGCAACAGTCAACCCTTCTTGCTCTTGAGCTTGTAATCTTTTAGCCAATTCATAATCAGTTTCAACTTTAGCCTGAATGTCATTCCATTCTTCAGTCAAGGCTATATTGGCTTCATCCTTTTCTCTTGCTAGTCTCTCCTCATCATCAAACTCAGCTTGTAATCTTATAGCTTCTTGTGCATCAAAGCTGATTTTATCTTTCTTCTTCATCTTTAAAGGTTCTTCTATCATGATTCCTTTACCTTTGTCCTGAACCTTAACCTATAATGATTGTGGAGAAGAAACTATTGGTGTTGTTATTGTTATAGATTCACTTGACTCTTTAAAAACAATCTCGTTTGCCTTAGGTTTTGAAATCTTTATTTCCACAAGTGCTTGAGCCAAAGTGATCTCATCAATAGTTATTGTAGTAGTACTGGCAGTAGTAACTTCAATACCAGCAGTAGTAACTTCAGCAGTACTAACTACCTTTTCAATAAGAACTTCTTGATCAACAAACACTTCTTCACCAGCAAGATCACTTACTCTAAACATTTCAGCATCATGAACATTTTCCAGGGTGATGTCTTCATCAGCATCAATATCATGAATTTTCCTCCCTTGTTTGGATGCATCCTCCTCACCCAAACTGTCTTCACTAAATGATGATTCCACCCTAGCAGTTAAACCAACCTTGTATAATCTTTTAAGCCTATAAGTTCTTGACCTATTTCTCCTTTCCATCTTCTTGACCCTTCTCTTCAAGCTAGCAATCTCCTGAGCTTGAGTGGTCTTTGTAGTCTCCAAATCAAGAACCCTTTCTTGTAAGTTGGTACATAGTTCCATCAATTCCTTAAGTTTAAGTCTATCCTCACCACTAAGAAGTGGATCATTGGAATGTTTAGATACATTTTCCTGATTGATAGCCTCATATGCAACATTGGTTGTAGGACCACTAGGCTGAGGTACCTCAGTGTCCTGTCTCTTTGGCTTTCTAGATTTTTGTTTCTTCTGGGGTTGAGATGTTGATGGTTGAGTAAAGATGGGTGTGTGATGGGGATCAGTAGGAGTTGTTAAACCTTCACCTATTTCTTCTTGAGCTTGTACCATCATTGTTGGAAATAAGGGTGTTTCCCTTCTTGAAAAGCCTTTCCCAGCCCTTCTCATGTTTCTAAAAACCTTCTTTGTGAGAGAGGGTGTAACAAAAATCCTGTTGTGATTTGACATATCACCAACTTGTTGTTCCAAAAAGACTTGCACAAACCTTGGATACATAAAAAATGTGTTCACATTATCCAAGTTCTTCACCATATTGTTAAAAATGTACTTTGAAAAGTTAAACTTTTGGTTTGTGGTTAAGCAGATGATTGCAGAAGCCATGGTGCCACTAAATTCATTCCATGCAGTAGTCTTAGCACTTAGGCAATGCAAAATGGTATGAATGAGGAATTTCCATTGAGGAAAAAAGAATGCCTTGTAGAAAGTAAGCTTTTGAGAAAGTTTTTCATACCCCATTCTTGTCAGTTCTTTAAAAATTGTAGCATTGGGTAGACAATCAATACCTTCCGCATCTTCAAGTCAAAGATCTCTTCTTACAATGGATTCAGTTACAATCACCTTCTTCCTATCCACTAGGGATTGTAACTGTACTTCCCCGTTGACAGTTATCACTTTGGCAGTAGCTCTGAATTGTTCAATACATGAAGCATAGATTGTAGGGTTAACTGTTAGTGCATATTTGATAGGGTTTGCATTCAAAAAATCAATAATTTGGTCAAACCCTTCACTTTCAGCAGGTTTAGATAAAAACGCGACCAAATTATGAGTATCATCAAACTTTTGAGTTGACATTGTGTTGAGTTTTGATGATGAATGATGAAATTGAGTTAGGGTTTGTGATTAGAGAGTATATGAAATATTAAAATCGATTGAATGAGTGAATGAAACCCTCAATCAAAGTATTTATGAAATTACCCTCAGCAGCATTAACGTTCACTAGCAGTTGTAAATTATGTCTAGCAGCATTAACTTATACTAAGAGTTGTAAGTTTATGCCTAGCAACATTAACTTTCAATAGCAGTTGTAAGTTTATGCCTAGCAGCATTAACTTATACTAACAGTTGTAAGTTTATGCCTAGCAGCATTAACTTATAACCAGCAGTAGTAAGTTATGCCTAGCAGCATTAACTTTCACTACCAACATTAACTCTAATTCCATTCTAAGCAGCTTTTCCATCATCAAATTAACATTTTAGCTCACAAAAACTCTCTTTCTGTTTTTCAACTCACTTAATTCTCTAAATTCTTTTAGCTTACCAAATAACTCTGTCTATTTTAAAATTTCACACATCTCTCTTTCTGTTTTTAATTCTCACTTAATTCTCTCAATTCTTTTTCTCACCAAAACACTCTTTCTGTTTTTGATTCACATATCTCTCTTTCTGTTTTTCAATCTCTCCTAATTCTCTCAATTATTTTTCTTACCAAAACACTCTTTCTGTTTTTGATTTCACACATCTCTCTTTCTGTTTTTAATTCTCACCTAATTCTCTCAATTCTTTTTTCTCACAAAATCACTCTTTCTTTTTTGAATTCACACATCTCTTTTTCTGTTTTTCATTCTCACCAATTCTCCCTGTTTTTTTTCTCACCAAAACTCTCTTGTGATTTTCCCTCCTTTGGGTTCCTTCCAAGGCAACATATCCTCTATCAATTTCTTCAAAGTCAGTAAGATAGGACATGAGCATCCATTATAAATCACTCCTTGTACCTGTAAATACATTTGTGGGTTGCCCTACACACTAGATAGAAAAATCAATTTCCTGACTTGGATCTGCCTTGTGCATCAACATAATCAAATCTTTTAAATATCATTGATGCACTGTTGTGTTTGGAAACATGGTCTTATTCTTTACTCTTTGGTTTCCAAACCCAACAAGCTGAGGCCTTAACAGCATTAACCTGGTTTCCCTTAGCAGCATTAAGTACTGCTTTTGGCCTAGCAGCATTAACTACTACTTTTGGCTTAGCAGTATTAACTACTGCTATTAACCTATCAGTATTAACTTGATTTCCTTTAACAACATTAATCTTTTGATTAAAATTACTATTTTTAAATGCTGTATTTTTGTTAATGGGCCTTCTAACAGTTGAATGTGCTTTAGTAAAAGCATTCGTCATTGGTCTTGCACTATTCTCCGTTGTTCTTGGTTGAGCAGTATTAACTGGTCTAGTAGTAGTAAGTGATACCCTGCTTGTCCTTGTTAATACTGCTTTTGGAACCATGTTTCTTTTGGGACTTGGGTAAGTCATTTTAGAGAAATGTTGGTGATTCACCCTTTGAGAATAGTTCCAAACTAATTTTACCATCTTTTTATTATTAAACTGTCTTTGATGGTTATCACAATTATGCTGCAGGTGATCAAAACTTCCACACACATAGGAAGCTTTGTTAATCATCTCTAAATTAGACCCTAGTCTTTGAGACATCATGTAATTCCAATTTCTTTTGTTTCCTCTAGGACTATGTGTGTTCAGCCTATTTTGATTTCTTTTTTAACAGTTGTTTTCCTAGGAGTTTTTACTTGCTCTTTAGATTTAACAAACTCTATTTTAGCAAAACTAGGTTTAACATTTTTCTTTTCAATCTTGACCTGAGACATATCATCTTCCTCATTACCAGATACCCAATCCTCAATAATTGGAGCATCATTTTTCTTCTTAACTGTCTTAGGCTCTACCTTACTAGACTCAACTTTACTTTTCTCAACTTCAGGCTTCTTAATTGTAGGATCACTAACTATAGGCTCATTCACAAACTCTTCTAGACCAGAGAATGACAAATAAGGTTTTGGAGGCATAAAGTTTCCTGTATAGGGAGGTGGAACAACATTATACCCTAAACCTGTTTTGCACTTATCAACTATCTAACAGTCTATTAGTTTGCTTAAATTTTTAGATGAATTCTTAAAATTTTCTACTGTTAGCTGAATTTCATCTTTTTATTTTTTAGCTAGTTCCAACTTCCTCCTAAGATCTGTAATGGCTATAACTTTTAAATGAATATCACGTTTTAGTACCTTCATATCTTCTAGATAGACAAATTCATTTGTTTTAAAGAATTGAAGTCTTTCTTTTACCTGCTTTAAACCTAGCTTATAACTTAGAACCATTAACTCTGATTTCTTAAAATCTTTATGTAATTGATCATATTGAGATTTAAGGGTTTCAAGAGTTTTCAAACAAGACTTAGAACAAGTAGAATCATTTGATACCTCAGAGTCTGAACTTGAAGAAGAGAATGCCATAAGTGCATAATTAGTAGGTCCTTCCTCTGCTTGATCACTCCAGTCATACCCACTAATACCTTCACATGATATCAAAGCATTAGAAGTAGTTGTCTCCACTGGTACAACCCTTCTTGTATTCTCCCTATTCCTGTTTTCTTGGTTCCTTGGAGCCCTACACTCCCTTGCAAGTGTCCCCTTTTATGGCAGTTGTAACACTCCACATTGGGATTATTTTCCAAAAAAAAAAACAAACAAAAAAAATAACAAAAAAAAAATACCCCCCCAAAAAAAAAAAATTGGTTTTCGTATCATTTCAGAAACAATCTTCCTTCGTATTCCTCAAGATAACCTGTGCCTCATTGTAAAGCCATAGCCATCTGCCACCTTAGATCCATCTCTTCTAAATGATCAGGATCAATTTGTTGTAAGTCTATTGTCAAGTTGTGGACTGTTTGGTTGACTTGCAAAGAAAGCACATATCACAGCATCACTCCAAGTTATCAACATTTGTTGAATTAACAGCATTAACTTGAGTGTTGGCGACAGTAACTCCATAAGTGTTGGGAAATCTAGATTTGATGATACAGAAGAAACAAGTAATGAAACAAAAGGACATAAACGCAAAGTTGGAATTCTTCAAAAGATGGAAGATTTTAAAGATTCTAGAAAATAAAGATTCAGAAGATAAACTTAAATGTTTAAAAGATTTATTAATATCTTTATGCTTATTCTTTTGTAAAACCTAATATCTCTATTATATAAAGAGATATCAGGTCATTAGGTTTGTGTGTGCAAATTGTGTGTGTATGTGCACCAAACATAAAAACGTGTGTGTAAACAATGTAGATGTCTAGTTGTGTTGATGTAGCCCCAAGGTCAATGTTTTATTGATCCTGTTAGATTGTAACCGTTCTACTATTGATCAAAGTAGAATTGGGGTTTGGAGTAATTGTTATAGTGAAGATAATGATGAAAACTGATTCGATCCAAATAGTCTATATATAATTAAATATATATCCTAAATATCTCAAATTAATTATAGTATAAAAAGTATCCCGTTTGCTATAAAAATTGCTTGAGGACAAACAATATTTTATCTCCCGGATGTCGTATCCCGACAAGAAATGAATTTGAAATCCGCGAAAGTATTTTGTTTGATGCTCGAATATAAAATATTTTGGTTTTTGAATTCTAAACCTAATAACGCAAAGGGGAAAGCAAATTAAGGTACGCTAAACTAGAAATTAAAACTATTTAAAAACCTAACGACATTTAAAAGTAATTAAAACTAATCAATACCTAAATAAAACTAAATAATTAACTAAAAATGACAAATTAAAACTATAAAAATTCAAAATGCAAATTTCTATGCTAAAATGACTTAAACTATTTTTAAAAACAAAGAAAATATTTTTGAAAATTTTAAATCATTTAAAAATTAATTTTTAAAATAAAATTATACTAAAAATTAAATTAAAAATAATAAACTAAATTATAAAAATTTGAGGATAACTTTCTAAAAATACTAGATACTATTACTAAGATATATAAAGAAAAACGAAACTAAAAGCTGTTTCCATAAGAAGGGAAAATTCGAATAAGCTTAATAAGCTAAAACTGAAAATGAGTATAACAAATAAATGTGACAATCCTAGAATGAAAAAGACCCAAGGGCAGGATGGTCTAAGTTTATCTCTTTTATTATGTTTAGTGTTTGTGTTTGTGAAGAGGTCACGGGTTCGAACCCTGTGACTTCCTTTTTGATAAAAACATTTTTTAAAAATTTTTCTTTTGAAAAAGCTAAAATATAAGCATAAGTAAAAACTTTAATAAAAGGCTTTTTGATAAAACTTAAAAATTAAGCTAGAAATAAGCTACAAAAAGCTAACAGATTATTTAAAAGAGAGTATTTAAAGGTTTTAGACAGAATTTTAAGCTAAGATTTGAGGACTAAAAAGCACTAGAAATAAGCTACGAACCTAAAACAGATTAAGAATGAACTACAAGGACCTAGAAATAGCAAGAAATAAGCAATAGAGAACACTAGATGAGCTAGAAAAAGGTAAATAAAAAAGGGCAGTTAGGCTAAATCTATGTTTTTGGTATTTTTTTAGAATTATTATAAAAGCTAAATGCTACTTGCAGCCCTATTAATAAGCTAGAAAAAGTTGACTAAATATCAAAATAAGCTTAAACAAATTAACCTTAATACCTAAAGAGCTTATGCTAAGAAAATTAGAACCTAAAACAACCTATAGCTTATCTAAATTTACTTGTTAAAACTGACTTATGCAGGCTTAGACTAAACTCTATCTAATGCATAAGGAACCTAAAACAAGCACTAAATCAACACCAAAAAGTAACTGATAAGAACTTAAGCAAATAAGCTGTGTATCAAATCCCTATGACCACAGATTCTAAGAATGGATAGAAAATACCTTAAAACTTAAATGTAAACTATAAAAACTTATCAAAATAGATTATAAGACCTTAAAAGAGATTAAGAAAGTAGAATTGAACCAAAAAGCGCTCAAACAGTAGGAATCGTGGTTTTACTGACTGCTTGACCCAACACCCCTTTAAAATCAGATTCACTATTTTTACGCTAGATTAATGAATTAGTTGGATTATTAAAACAGATGCTGGATATAAGTATATTAGGAAAAAATAACAATTATCTACCACAAATATGCAGTAAACATTAGAAGCCTAGAAACAATAAGCTTACAAAAGGTATTTAAGGCAAGTTTTAATGAAAAACTAATCAAAGGAGATCTAAGCAAAAAAGCACACAACACTAAGAATGTAAGCTAATTTAAGCAGGATTAAGCAATAATAAGCAGTAAATAACCACTACAATAAGCTAAAACAGAAAATTAAGCTATAAATGGAAATTTTAAACTTACTTGGGTCCTTTGCTAAAAAACAAGGACCTATAATGCTAAAATGAGCTTTATCTACAAGCTCCAATTCATTTCATGAGCTTGTAATTCAATAAGCCCATCATTTTTGGTTATCATCCAATAATAAGTTGAGGTAATTTAGGGGAGATTTGAGATGAAATAACAATTCAGTTAAGCTTTTGAAGGCTTAACTGAATGAAAGCTAGCTTGTGAAGTAATTAAGAGCTTATAAGAGCTTATTAGGGATATTTTGAGCACACTTAAACCATAATTGCAAAAAGTAAAAACATGAATTAAACACGAAATTAAATTAAACCGAATTTTTATTGATAATTCAAAGAGAGTACAAACTTATAAAAAGGAAATTACATTAAAACGAGATAATTAAACTAAAAGCTACCATAAGCTACTAAAATTACTAAAAGCTAAGCTAAAAACTACCACCATATTACTGTGTGATCTCAGCCTCTATTTATAGAGGGTAAAAGAAGCTTCTAGGCCAAGGAGGAGCGTCCTTAATCTTCCATCTCAGCCTTCCAATCATAACCGCCTCCTAATCTTATCTTTTGAGCCGTTGGATCAAGTACACATCTCAATAGCCAACAAATTGCTGGGGATTGCCAGCGTGGACTCTTAAGTGTCAGACGTGTCAGGATTGTTCTTCTAGAAGGATTGAAGCGAGCGAGAGTGCTTGGATTTTACCCTGTGTGTAAATGTTTTATGTAAATTGGGAGGGAAAGGGGTAGATGATGCACAATAAAGTTTGACTCGGTATTATAGTTGACCTTGATCAGGAGTTGGATTTGGTATTTGGGCTTAGAGTAGTTTATTTAGGCATGGACTAAGATATAAAGATTGGATTTGCTATAGATAATTTTAGGGCTTTTGATTTAGGCTTATTAGCTAATGGCTGACCCGACCCAATAAAATGGGTACGGTTTGGCCCTTAAGGATGTATACGCCTTCGGCATCGATTTCTTGCACTCTTCCAATCTCGTGCTCAGATTTTGTCCTTTTTGGCTCGTTTTTGTCCATATTTAATATATCCGTTATCTGCAAGACATAAATCACAAAACACACATATACAATGCATTTTTCATATATTTTTGGTCTTTTAAGCTTATTTTATTAAGGAAAAATGATATGTGATTAAACACATATAAAAAATCCCCCATACTAAGCTATTGTCGTGTCGTCACGCAATGTCATAAACACGCTTAGAAAACTAAAAATTTCAAACCCTTTAGACTAATTACCTCAAAAAGTAGCTAAGTGTTCATCTAAGGGGATTAAGAAATCACTAGTTTTGAAAAGCCCCCCGTTTTACTATTTTTATGCATTTATTATTATCAATTTTCGTTTTTTTTTTATTTTTTTTTTTTGTTTTTGTTTTTTTTATTACATCTCATACTTTAGGATCACAGAACAAGAAACACTAAGAGGATAAATTCATCTTCCGTGATTTTTCACCTACCCAAACCAAGCTTAAAAACGAAATTATTGTTAAATACAAGTTAAGATGCTAACACTACTCATAAAAGCTAATTGTGTATGTATAGCTACTTTCCGCTCCCTTATTCCTAAGTCCTCTAAGGATTTTATTCTTATTATTGGTGAGAAATAAATTAATGCCTTATTCACATAAAGTAAAGCCGGTTTAGACCATAATTAGTTTGAAATCCTTTCCTAAAGAAACGATGTGGTAAGAATAAGGTCCACATTAAGGTTCTAATTTCGCATGATTTAGGGGTTATCCTTTTTATTTCATCCGAAACAACTCAACTACGAGTCCAGAGACGAAAGCTTTATTTAGATAACATCGGAGTCGAAATTTGGCTTTATTATTATTATTATTATTGCTACATTATTATCCCCCTCGGTCCTTTAAACAACTGTCATATCGGTATGCGAGCCGACCATGGTCCAGGATATTTCGACTAGGAGATCCTCGACCTTTTTGAAAACTGTCACATCAGTATGCGAGCCGACCATGATCCAGTAAACTTTTATCAGTCTCGGATTTATTATTATTATTATTATTATTACCTCCACCCTTTAAACGACTGTCACATCGGGCGCGAACCGATCATGATCCAGTGGTCTTATTTCGGCTTCGGTTTATTACATTATTATTATTATTATTATTATAGCCAAATTTCAAGTCCTATGGTCTTTTAACTACCTAGACAACGGTAGCGAGCCGTCGGAAATCAGTAGCCTATTTCCCCACAACACTGACAAAACCTCGACGTGTACCTTAATTTCACCAAAAGAAATCTCTGATAAAACCACTAATTTGTCTAATTTCCGGAAAGAGCACGTATTATTAGTCCGGTTAGAAGCTTCAGGGAGGAAAAACCACAAATTACACGTATGAGCTCTTAAGATAACCAACTAATCCTTGCTTAGCATCTAACTTATATTTAACTCTATCATTCCTCGTTCTTCGCAAATTTAAAACCCTTAATAAAAAGATCCGCGACTGCTTAGTCTAATAAAATAAAGCTTTGCATTTTTAAAGTCTATTATGGAAACTTGCAAACTCTTGGCTTTTTCAAGCTAGAATTCGCATTTTAAAGCTTCTTGTATAAAAGACTAGCAAAAGCTTAAATTTATATAGGTTAAGGGGCAAGCTAGAGCGCAACATGCTCGATCAAGTCAAAATTTATTCTTGTTCTCACCATCGGAAAGTCAAACTTTTGTGTCAAAACAGTTATTTTGTTTTTGAAAAAAAAAAAATTTGGCATAAAATCACATAATTTTGGTGGTAAAACGGGAATACGCGACGACAAAGCATATGCAAGCAAGATCAAATCGATAGATACCCATTACTAGAACTACAAACCCCCAAATTGTCCTCAATGGTGAGATTGCCACCACCTACTAATTTCAATGCTAATCTAATATAAAGGGGTCTTACATTAAATTCTAAAGACTGTTTTATTAATTATGCTAATAGATAAACGTTAGTCAATAAGATCTAGGATATCGGATTCCCATATATAAGCATGCTAAGGATTGAAGCTCGAGTGAACGATGGACAAAACTATAAGCACGAGAGTCTTCATAATCCGGGGCAATCCTTAACATAAAACACAAGCCACTAAACACGAGAAAGGAAGAGGCGAGCCTCCTCACGTCACACTTATTAGAAAATAGAAAATTAAAAGATAGAAACACGGGTTGCCTCCCGAGAAGCGCTTTTTTTTGTTCACTGAGTCACGAGCTTGACTCGACCCTGAATTTAGTGGTCCATGGGGAAGGTTTGGAGATCCGGGAGTCAAACCATAAGTGGTGTGTCCTCTCCAAAGTAGTGTTTGAGTCTATGACCGTTCACCTTAAAGTTTGGTCCATCAGTTTGAGATAACTTAACCGTCCATAAGGGAAAACTTAAGCAATGGTGAACGGTCCGGTCCAATGGGTTTTGAGCTTTCCTGAGAAGATCTTTAATCAAGAATTGAAAAGAAGAACTCGATCACCAACATTGAAAACGCGGTTCTTAATTTTGGAGTCATGAATCTTCTTCGTTTTCTCTTTGTAGATTAAAGAGTTCTCGTAGGCTTAATCTCAGAGTTTATTTAATTCGTTCATTTGAACTTTCCGGTGATCACCCACAGTCTTAAGGTCAAAATTGCAATGCTTTAAGGCCCAATAAGCCTTATGTTCAAGCTCGATAGGAAGATGACAAGCCTTTCCGTACACAAGCTTATAAAGAGTGCACCCGATGGGTGTTTTGAATGTGGTACGGAAGGCCCATAGTGCATCATCTAACTTATCAAACCATAAAGTTTGATTTTCGCCTACTGTCCGTTCTAAGATACGTTTCAAACCATTATTTGAAACCTCCGCTTGTCCACTTGTTTGTGGATGATATGCGGTAGAAAGACGGTGGGTAACTCCATACTCAAGCATGACCTTTGTGAATTGGTCATTGCAAAAATGAGTACCGCGGTCACTAATTATAGCACGGGGAGTTCCAAATCAGGTAAAGAGAGGTTTTAAGAATTTTACGACAACTCGGGCATTATTAGTGGGGAGCGCTTTCGCTTCAACCCATTTAGACAAGTAGTCAATGGCCACGAGAATGTACTTGTTCCCTCGAGAGCGGGACGTTCCATGAAAGTCGATGCCCCATACATCAAAGATCTCGCAAACTTAAATTGCATTTTGAGGCATTTCGTCTTTTTGCGAGATTTTGCCTTGACGTTGACATGAGTCACATGACTTTACCATGTCATAGGCATCGCGATAAATCGTCGGCCAATAAAAACCAGGCATCAAAGACTTTTTTAGTGGTGTAGTTGGCACCATGATATCCCCCGGTGGGTCCATTATGGCAAGCCGTGAGGATATCAATGGCTTCTTGGTCGTAAACACATCGTCTAATCACTTGATCCGCACTAATTCTAAACAAGTAGGGGTCGTCCTAAAAGTAATGCTTTACATCCTTAAAGAATTTTTTTCTTTTGTTGGGATGACATCCCTTTCACAATAAAATTCCCTGCATGGTAGTTTGCAATGTCGGCAAACCATGGGGTACTAGAATCACCACGAAAGGTAATCATACCAAGAATCTCGAGAGGAAATGTTTTGGTAATTTCCTTGTTCTCGAGAACATCTTGGTGGGGATTTTCAAGTCTTGATAAATGGTCGGCCGCGAGATTCTCTGCTTTATTTTTATCACGAATAATGACATCAAATTCTTGGAGTAGGAGAATCCACTGGAGCAATCTCGGTTTAGCAAGAAGATATTTGAGAGCCGAGTGGTCCGTATACACAATGGTTTTTGACAAGACTAAATAGGACTGAAATTTCTCGAAAGCATACACCACGGCTAATAATTTTTTCTCTATAGTAGTGTAATAAGCTTGAGCATCGATCATAGTCTTGCTCGCATAGTGTATAGGCTGAAAATGTTTGGTCTTACATTGCCCTAGGACTGCACCCATCGCAAAATCACTAGCATCACACATAATCTTAAATGGTATGTCCCAATCGGGGGCAACTAAAATCAAAGCTTCTGTTAATTTCTTCTTAAGAGTTTCAAATGCTTTAATACATTCTTTCGAGAAGATGAAC
>BQNB010153355.1:0-15653 GCA_026074375.1 Tanacetum coccineum
AAACGAACCTTAATCCTAATGAAACACGTCGAACCAAATAAAAGGAGATTAGAGATCAATAATCAGAGATGAATCACCCAAACCAAACGATATTGAGTGAATTGTGATCAAACAAGATAAGGATTAACGAACGAAATCTTAAGCCTAACCTAATGACACGTCGAACCCAATACCGAGACATTAAAGGACGCAAATCAGAGAATAACCTCGATAATCAAATGTTATTCGGTGATTGGTGATCAAACAGGAATAGAATCAATGATCAAAGATGCAAGGATTTGGAAAATCGCCATTTTTTTTTACAGCCACTTGGTTTTTTGACAAGATTAAAAGTTATCAAGTGTATTTCGTAAGCTAAAAAAGATTCGTAACACAAAAATTTTAAAACCATGTTCAATGTTAAAAAATCGGTATTTTGACACTACACAAGATAAATCCATGGTGTTTTCGTGCACCCCTGAAAACCTCCCTCGGTCTATCCCGCCTTTATTTTTTGTACACCTTTTGTTTATTTGAGAAGAAGGTCCCGGATACCTAACAAGACAATTACCAGCGATATGTTTAAGACAAAGCAGTCCGACCTTAACACATGAGGATCGGCCCTACGCATCATGGACGAAACGTAGAGGGTGTTTCGACTTACAGTACCAGAGTGGTTCCTATTGGTTTTCTCAGGGTATCAAATGTAAAAAAGAGTTTTTGTTCTAAGGCTGAATGGAGTGGAACCAAAACTCACCCGTGAGTACATAAGTCACGCGTGACTTACCATTCCGGCCACCCAAACTCACGCGCGAGTTGACAAACGAACGGTGACTGACTCACCATTTGTGGTGAATGATGAGTGTGTGAGTTTATAATTTTTTATTTAGTTTGTGAGTGTGTGTGGATATTTAGTGAGGTATATTTTATATAAAGTTGTTATTTTAATGAACGATGAGTTAGTTTTCACCACTACGATTGAGTGATGAGTTGTGTAGTGAGTTAAGAGTGAAGAGAGATAAAGCTGGTGTGACGCTGACGTGGATAATGAGTTTCACTCTACCACTCCATCGAGCCTAATGGTGTGAAATTTCTCACGATAATTCAGCTCCTTTTTCGTTTTGTTTTCTTATTTCAAAGATTTCGTACGCACACAGTTTCTTTTACTAGGCTTTTAATGCAAAAAGAGATCAACAATCCCATTCTAAAAGAGGAGGAATACAAATAGAGCGGAGAATCCGCACTATTAAAAAGAAGCATCAAGAATGTCATATATCTGAGGAGCTAGATCACTTGCATACGACTCCGCAAAGTTCAGCATTGATATAGAGTTGGTTTTGGATTATTTAGTTCCACCAAACCATGGTTGTTAAGATCTCGATCTTGATCTTAGGATCTTACAATTTTACGATACTGCAAAGCAAAAACTATCCAGATCCTACGTAGGATCTTTGCATGCTTAGGATCTTATAGGATCCCGATCTTGACCATAGGATCTTAAAATCTACTACGATCCAATCTTACTTTTTTCAAACCACAAACTAAAAACCTACAAATTTATGGGTTGTGTTTCGAAGAATTTAAAAAAACATGTTAATCTTCTTAAACATTTCATAATCATAATTTAGGACAACATTTCTATGATACATTCATATAATTTTGTGTTTTTGATACATAATAATTTGAAGATTTGTATAATATTACAAATACTATTAAGACAATGACATTATAGTAGGATCTTACGATCCCGATCCGACTTTACGATCTCGATCTTGCAAAGACGAAAACGATCCTGGGTAGGATCCCGATCTTGAAAACCTTGCACCAAACCACTTATCAAGTTCCATGATGAGTAGTAACGTACAATAAAAAAAAATCATTTTTAAAATAACTGATAAAAGACACACTTCTAAGAAAAACATACTTATCACTAAAACATAATTATCACTAATTTATTTCTTCCATTTTTAGCAAAATGATATTTTACTTTAATTAATTAATTTATCTATTCTTTGAAACTTATAATATTTATATTAACCGAAAATGAGTAATAAACTTGATAATACTTTTTAATTTATTTTTTGTATTAAAAAAATGTGAACTAAGGGGGTGTTGGTTTGCCGTAATTGGACGTAATGTGATGTAATTGTAATTTGAACTTCATCACAATCCTGTTTGGTTGGCAGAAAAGTTGTAATTGTAATTCGGATTACATTACGTAGGCTGTTTGTTTTGCGTTGTAATTGTAATTCAGTCATTACAATTAGTATTAAAAAAATGAGAACTAAGGTTGGTGTATGTGATTACTCGTAATTGTACGTCCTAGGTGATTTATAATTTAAATTGAACTTCATCACAAGATCTTTTTTGGATGGCAAGAAAAGTTGTAATTGTGTAGATTCGATTACATTAGTAGTGCATGTTTTGTTTTGCGTTGTAATTGTAAGTTCAGTATCATTACAATTACATTAATAGATGAAGAATTCAGATTACATATGAAGTTGGAATAAAAGTATAGAATTAACGTTGTAATTCAGAATTTTATACATTAACTCAACAAGAATTTATAATAAATAAATAATAAATTAAATAAAATTAAATAATAATAATAAATAAAGATATAATAATTATTTTATATTTTTATTATTAAATTATTTATTATGATCATTAATATTTAATAAATAACAATATTTATAATATTATTTTTTTATTTTTATTTAATTTTTATTTTTTTATTATTATATTTTAGTTTATTATTTTTATTATTAATGATTATATTATTTAATTATTATAATATTATTTTTTTAAACATTTATAATTAAATATTATTTATAAATATATTTATTATTTTATTATAATATTAATTTTATTAATATTATTATAATAATTATTTATTAATATTATTTTACTAATATTAATTTATTGTTATTATTATTATTTATTCATATTATTATCAGTATTATTATTTATTAATATTATTATTTATTAATATTATTATTTATTATTTTATTATTATTATTATATGTTATTTTATTATTTTTTTCTTATAATAATTATTATTAATATTACTATTTATTATTATTATTTTTATTTTTATTTTTATTATTATTATATTAATTTTTTTAGTTTTGGTAAAAAAAATTGAATTACATTACGTTGCGAGTCAACCAAACACATCCACAGATTTTATCAATTACAATTACAACACATCACAATTACAACACATTCTAATTCATTGAATTACAATTACATCAAATTACCTTCTGAAGATTACAATTCATTCAGAAACATTCTGTGAACCAAACGGCCCCTAAAGGTTCGAAACGGAAAGAAATACTAGTTTTATTAATACATTAATCAAATGAGTTAATATTGGTCTAATGAAAATGAAATGCGAGTTGCCATAAAACATAACATCCCGTATTGTTTTGATTGAGATTAACATCTAATAATTGTTATGTTCATATTCAGTATTGTTTTGATTGCATTGACCCGATAAAACATAACATATTATCATCAGGGTCCTTCTTTACCAACACAATACACATTATCCATCAAAGTACAAAAAGATAGAAGGTGTCAAGGTGTAACCATTAGTACCACATCATTGTACTACCAACGTAACACATACATTTACTTGACCTTATATATAAAAAAAAACACAAAACAACAACTTCCTTCATAGTACAAAACCACAACTCTTTTCTACACAACATCAAACTACAAAGTAACAGTTTACAAGTGTTAAAAGCCCAGACCAAACCAAACAAAGCTTCACCAAATCACCAGCAGTCGTATTAACCTTCCCAAACATCTTATAACAATTAAACATAGTTGCCATTTGAGCCAAACATACAAATAACCCAACTTTAGCCGCATTCATTTTGAAAAATATTGGGTCCCACATCAAGCTCAAACCGAGTTGGCCCAAATAGAATCCCATGGCAGACGGGTTCTCATGGAACCCGCCGTCGGCCCAAACGAGCCAAGCCGATAAACCCATAACAAAAGCAGATGTTAGACAAGTTAAGTGCAAGGCCCATATAGGAGGTATAAAAAAAGGCTTTTGGATGGTTTTGTAGTTGTTCCATCCGAACATTGATACGTTCGCGAATGTTAGCGCTAGCGGGACGGCTAGCGCTATTGCAAGCGACCTGATGCCACGTTGTGGCATCGAGGAACGTTGTTGCGGTTTTTTGGACATGGTGTTTGTGACGTTGTCATCTTGAGATGTGATTGGGGAGTCGTCTTTGGTTCGGTGTCTTAGTTCTTGTGTAGTGGAGTCCATTTTGTTACTTTTGGAAATAAGTGGATATATGTTATAGGTTTTTATAATGTGTTTCAGCGGGAGGATGTGGAAAGTTGTGACACGTGGCGAGTGAAGGTGAGGTCTGGGTTTGACACGTTGATTGCTGTAGTGCCACGTGTATGTAAAGATGATGTGGTCAAGTAGTCTATCCCTTAAAGATTAAGTCAAGACTCCAGACCCAATTATCTTCGTGTCCTAAAAAGTATAGACACAACGTTACAATCTCTTTTTTGCGGAGTATAAGATTTTTTTATAAGCTTTATAAAAGACTGTTAATTTATTTATAATAAAGAGAGTGTTTGACCATTTAATTTTTTCATTTTAAGATAGGATAACAACTTGTTAAAATGAAAAAAAAAATGTTAGTATACTAAATTCTAGAGGTGAGGAAAAAACTAAGAAAACTGAAAACAAAACGAAAGCTGAAAAAACCAAACTGACATAAATTGCTAAAACTAAAAATCGATAGGTTCAAGTTTCAATTTCACAGAAAACGAAATTTGGATTCAGTTTTGATTTTAGTCTGTAAAATCGGACCGCAAAACCATGAATGCGATTTAATAATTGAGGATGGTTTACGTGATAGTCGAAGGAGGAGAGTATTAGTTGATAAATAGGCTTAAGCCCAGTTTGTAGGTTTAGAGTATTAAGGTTTCACCATTATAAATAATGGTCATTAATAAGATTGTACCTACGGGGTTTACAATGTCTAACATGGTATCGAAGCATGTCTGATCCTCAGACATAGGTAGCTACGTTGAGTCGCCTCCCTAAACCACCCCATCAAACCCTAATCCATCTAATCCAAAAGCCATCATTCTAAATCATGGAGGATTCTTTAACAGAACCATGTCCAAACCGAATTATATTTCACACAGACTGTCTGTTTGCTATAGACGGGGTAGGTGGGACAAGCTTTTCACTTCCCAAAAGGACTTTACAACTCCTCAAGTGGTGCTTCTTTTTAAGACATTGATTCGGTGGTTCCATGTTTTTGGTAGTTTATGTTTTTGATATGTTATTTTTAAAAGAAGTTATATTTGGTTTTATTGTTTGTTTGTTAGTCGATGGTTCATACGGCTTTGTTACCAGTCGATTAAAGTTGACCGTTGGTACCAGTCCCTAAAGTCAACCATTGGTACGGTTGTGTTATCAGTCGACTTAGGCGACCGTTGGTACCAATCGAGTAAAGTTGACCGTTGGTACGGTTTTGTTACGAGTTGACTAAAGTTATGTTTTTATCATGTTAATGTTTTGTTTTTTCTCTTTTCTAGTTTACTACTCCAGTCTGAGCTTGCGGGGGTGTATTAGATGGATTAGGCCCAAGCCCGACTTATGGGTTAGGTCCATTAGGGTTTCTAGGTTATGTAACCTATATATATTGTATCTCAATGAACATTAAGGTTTCTAAGTTATGTTTTTATTATGTTAATGTTTTTTTTGTCAGTTTACTACTCCAGTCTGAGCTTTCGCGATTTCGCCGCTCGGACTGCGAGGGAGTATTAGTGGATAATTAGGCCAAACCCGGTTTGTAGGTTTAGGGTATTAGGGTTTCACCATTATAAATAATGGTCATTAATAAGATTATACCTATGGGGTTTACAATGTCTAATAGAGAGAAGGGGGACACGTGGTAGACATCCAAAGGACTGGTCCGAAATACGGTCGGTCCAATCCGGTCAGTCTGATTCGGTCTAGTTTTTTGGTTCGATTCGTTCCCGGTCTATTATGCTCAACCCTAGTGACACGTTTTTTACTGTTGTAACGGCCTTCGGGATAGTATCTCAGTCGTGCTTTTCGCCTAGATACCTTTGTCAGGCCAGGTCTTGTTTGGCCTGGGATCGAAGTTGCTTCGCAAGTAGGTTGAAAGTCCCAATTAACACGTCTATATGGAATATAACACTTATCTAATATAAATAACACAAATAATAACTTTTCAATCGTGTAATGCTTTATTGATTAAGAATCAAAGTATTACAATGTGCTATGGATCGCACAGGTTAAATGACAATGTATGATTACCCTTTGAACAAGTAAACTTGATAGAGTATCAAGTTTACAAGCAAACTTTATAGAGTATCAAGTTTACAAGCAAACTTATATAGCCAGCTGATAAGATCAGAGGTCTACTGTGTAAGTTCGACAAAGGAGTAAATGCCTATAATAACAACAACAATAAAAGTGATGGCATTTACTCCTTACAACATTCTCTACTTATACTAATACGAGGTTGCGTCCTTAATGGGGGTAGTTGCAACGTGTCAAGAATCTAGTAGAGGACGTACGAGGTATTTAATGCACGTCCAATCTTGGAAACTACCCGCCCATACTTTAGTGAACAGTTCTGCCAACTGTTCACTACTTTTACCAACTTCGTACTTGGTACAGACAACTCAAATCACCTTTTGTCGCGCCTTTAGGAGATATTGAGTTTCCCGCCTAAACATCAGAATGGACCTATGTAGTCTAATTAACTGAGCTGTGGTGGCCAGATGGAATTCTTCTTCTCTTTGAAAGACCAAGTTCTAATTCCCGTTGTAGAAGAAAATATCTGACTCAGGTTCCCTGATGACATGCCTTTGTCTGCCTTCAATCCCTAGGGGAGGAACCAGGTTCCTATGCATTCCATCAACCACTATATTTTCTTTTACAAAGACCTCTTCCAGAATCTCTGTCCTTTTCCTTTTCTTGTCTTCAGGTGTTATTCCAAAGGTTGCAAGTGCTGGAGGTGGAGGAAGTCCTAGCTTCTTTGCTTGGTTTATGATCCACTGAAATTTTGCTCTTAGGCTCTGCAAAAGCATATCGTTTGATTTCCTAGATTTTTTTTAATGCTAGGGCATTAACTTCCAGCCATTCACTGAAACCTATCATCTTTAGCCTGAAGTTAGGGTGGACAACAACATTCAGAGGATTGTCGCCTCTGGTGATCTTCATGGTTGCTTCCTTGATTAGATTGACAACATAGCTGATCTTTATGATTGGCAGTTAGTCAGCTCTGAAGGAGATCTGATGGTTGTATTCCTCCATCATCTTGGCTTTCTTTGCCTCATGTTCAGTCCATTTCTGAGCCAGAGCCTTCAGTGTGGCTTGATTGAACATCTTCATCAGTTCTTGCTCTGATTTATCTTTTTTAGCTTTCAGATCACTTTTCCTCTTTAGTTCCTTGATTTGATTATTAAATTCTTCTTGGGACAGAGTTCCCTCTAGGGTAATGAAGGACTTTATCTTTGGCATTTCAGGGATATAACCTCCTTCTTCTTGATAAGCAACAAGTTCATTTACTTATTCTTTCACAATGGCAACTTCTTTGCCTTTAGCGGGATCTCTGGGAGGAGTTGGTGAGAACTTTAAGGAAGTGGTTCCAAACAGCTGATCGGTGAATTTATTAAGAGACTTTTGTTGTTCTTTAGGCTTCAAAAGATGCTCTAGAACAAAGGTGTTCAGAGGGATTAGATTAGGAATGGGAGTCATGATTTTGAATCTTCTTGATAAGGGCTGCTTGTCAAGATCATCATCATCTGAATCATCCTTCATTGAGACTGTTCCTTCTGACTTCTTTTACTCTAGGTTATGAACAACCAGAGCTTTCTCTTCATTTGGTATAACTTAAGCTGATGGTTACTCCCTTTGAACAATATCAACAGTGTTGGCCCCTGAGATTTGCTCCCCCTTAGTTTGATCAGGGTGTTGAGCATCTTTTTCTTTAGCAGGGTTGTTTTTCTCCTACTTCTCCCCCTTAGCATTAGCCTTTTTAAAGACTTCTGCTGCCTCTAGGAGGGAAACCATGTCCTTAAACATAACCATGAGATCTTGATCAAGTTGGGAGTTGGTAGCCACAGTGGATGTAAAACATAACCATGAGATCTTGATCATGTTGGGAGTTGGTAGCCACAGTGAATGTACAAGCAGATAGTTTGTGACAAACTTCTTTCATCCCTGAGCGGACTCTCAGCCTGATGGATTTTCTCATTTTGTTGTGAAGGAATTTGCTTAGCTCTTTCTGAAGTAAAACAAATCTTTGGCTCACCAGTTTGTTGAATGCATTAAACTCTTTGTACATTGGCTTCAGAAGAATGTTAGGTAACTGATTATGCAAGTTCTTCTGAACATGTGCCTCAACCTGAAGTAACTCCTCTATAATGGATTTTGAAACAGAACTTTTGATGGAGTCTTTAATCAACTGAGGAAGAGTATCCTTTAGAGCAACAAAGAGTAGACTAGGCAGTTGTTCTTTCAGAGTATCAGCAACTATTTCAGGGACAAAGGATTTCATAGCCTCAACTACCTTCTTTGATATGCTGCTCTCTTACTGATCAATCTTTGTATTAAGTATGCCTAGCTTTGCATGAAGATGACCAAGGGGGTCTGACTGAGCTGACTTATTAGCGGAAGTATATAAGGTATCAGTACCTTCTTCAGAGACATGATCAGCAGAGTCTTGTGTCTCAAAACCAGAAATAGAGGCCAGATCATCATCAGGCATGGACCTTAGGCCAAAGAGAGATTCAAAGGCATATCCTTCCTCAATGTCTTTCTCTTGATCATATGAAGAGCTCTGATGGATGAACAGTGAACCAGAGATAGTAGCAGTTTGATAGGACTTGATGATCTTGATCTCTGATTCAGTGTCATAAGGAGACTCAACATTTTCTTAAGCACATTGAGCATTTGAATCAACTTCATCCATTATCTGCTCAAAGGTGACCTCCTCCATAGCTACAAACCCAGTATCCTTCACTTCCTCCTTAACATTTTTGTCTAGTACCTGCATAAACTTGTAAGATAAACATTGTGAATTTGTAATGAGGTTGAGGATCGCCATTCGCTACCCCTAAGAAGACTGGGTGTGATTATCCAGTCCCGTTAAAAGTTTAAAACTTTTGGGACTCTTTTCAGTTGTGAATTTATAATATAGGGAAGGATCGCCAGTCGCCACTCCTAAGAAGACTGGGTGTGATTATCTAGTCCCTCTAAAGTCCTAAGAATTTTTGGGACTCTTTTCATTGCGAGTTTGTAATATAAGGAAGGATCGCCATTCGCTGCCCCTAAGAAGACTGGGTGTTTAGGACTCTTTTCATTGGTTAAGGGGACCTCTGAGTCTGAGTGAGTACAATTCATACAGAGGTCAACTTTCATGCACGGATGGGTTAATCCAGAAAATTCTAGAGTTTTCAGAGTCAACTATCAGACATTTTCAGCCTTTTAGTATCATCCCCTGAGTGCAGACACATAGTGTATAGAAGATATGAGAATATAAGTGCTGACTCTGACTCCTTATTGGGTTGGGGGTAGCCCTTAACTTCACCACTCTCTCCTAGAGAAGTTTAAGAGTGGTTTCTTGAAGTGCCCCTTATATTTAAAATACTGTCACCTTTTCAGCTTCAGCGGCTGAAGGTTGGTTTCCTTGCTCCTCTACCAACTCGAAGGCTACTAGACTCTTGGTGGCGTCAGCAGTGGCCATTGTGACTTTAGCGTGCTGAGTCTCAGTGACTTGTTTCTTTGGAAGGATGACCCTGACCTTATATGGAGACTTTGGTTTGAAGAAGGTGGGATTCTCTTCTTCTTTGTCTTCAGGTCAGTTGGTGCTTTGGACTGAGTGACAGGCTACACAGAGGCCCTGGATAAGGACTTATCAGCTATGTCATCAACATTCTCCTCCCTAGAGGGAGGGATCAAATACTGTTCAGGCTCTTCAGAAAGTTTAGCTACTTTTAACATGTGTAAAGTTAAAGGAACTTCAGATGCTAACGGTTTTTGAAAAGAAGCAGCTGTAATGGTTTGGGGTTTTACAAGAGTGAGATCATTGCTGACATAATTTCTTCCAAGCAATTTTTCAAAAATCAGGGATAAAAACCTTGTATAGAAAATATTCAATTCCATGTTCTTCTTCCCATTTGAAGCTTATGAACCAAGTCTGAAAAAATAACCCCCCCAATGTCAATCTCCAACCCCCAGATAAGACAATATGCATTGTCTACTGATTAAGGTTCATTTGGTCATGTGATCCTTGCATCCCACCCAAACACTTGACAATATATTGCATGAAGAGTTTCTAAATGGGTGTAAAATACTTCATCTTTAAGGGAGAGGAATTAATAAGGACAGTGGATGAAAGGGTTGGTTAGTCCTTGTCAAATAAACCTAAAGTTGTCAGCCCCGCCCTTATGGTCTCATTGGGAAGTAGAGAAACAGCGTCCTTACAAATGGAAAGGCCAATGGCATATATGAACTCATCTTGAGTAAAGGACATGGGTTTATCCCACCATGAAAGTAAGATGGTGATGGTCTTGGTCTCCTCTTCAACCTCTGCTGTATACCAAAACTCCTTTAGGTATTCCACATACATTGCGGTGGGGAGAAGGGTTAGGGCCCTATTGATGCAACAGTTTAAGAGAAAACTGAGCATGGGTCGATATAACTCGTTTGTGTGCTCAAGAAGAGCAACAACATTATTGAAACCAATTATACTATCTGTACACGTAAAATTGACCTTTGATGATGGTATAAGTTGTTGTGATTGTTGTGAAGATGTGGATTCTGATGCCATTTGATTTAAAACTTTGATTTAGCTTTGATGAAAGAGTGTATGTGAGGTGATAAAAATGGAGGTTTTAGGGTTTTGAGTGAGTAAAAATGATGTATGTGAAAAAGGTGAACAATTTATACCACAAAGAATTTTATAAATTAAAAATAAAATTGATTTAAAGTCCGCATTAAATGTTAGTGGTAAAACTGTCACAAAACATGGGTCACATGACCCTTCGAGTACTGTAATTTCCATATTTTTTGAGAAAGTTGGTAAAACCTTTTGAGTGAATCTTGAATTAAATATTGAGATTGTTTGTCTTTCAACTTGCTAGTTACATTTAAGTTACCTTAAAACATTTAATATTTAAGTCAGAGATCACTTAAATCTTTTTTCTTATTAGATATCTGTTTTTCAATATTGAGCATACCCAACTCAGCTACCAATCTAGTAAAGTTAGGCTCAGCTAAAGGCTTGGTAAAAATATCAGCTAATTGCAAATCAGTGGGTACAAAATGAAGCTCAATATCGCCTTTTAAAATGTGGTCTCTAATGAAGTGATACCTGATGTCAATATGTTTTGTCTTAGAATGCAATACTGGATTGTTTGATATGGCAATGGCACTTGTATTATCACAAAATATGGGCACCTTGTCATAGAGAACATCATAGTCAGCCAGCTGACTCTTGATCCAGAGAACTTGAGCACATCATCTAGCAGCAGCTACATACCCAGCTTCAGCTGACGACATTGCTACAGAGCTTTGCTTCTTTGCACTCCAACATACTAACTTTCCCCCAAGTATCTGACAACCTTCTGAGGTACTCTTTCTATCCAGGTTACATCCAGCGTAGTCTGAGTCAGAGTATGCTTTTAGATCAAATCCTAATCTTTTTGGATACCAGAGGCCAAGATTTGAAGTTCCTTTGAGATACCTAAAAATTCTTTTTATAGCAACAAGGTGGGATTCCTTGGGTTAGCTTGGTACCTGGCATAGAGACATATGGAGAATAGGATATTAGGTCTGCTAGCTGTGAGGTACATCAGTGACCTTATCATGCCTCTGAGCAATGTATCATTAACAGAGACCCCTGACTCATCAGGGCCCAAATTGTTTGGGGGAAGCATAGGGCATTTCACTGAGGCACATTCAGCTAGATCATACTTTTTAAGAAAATCCTTAACATATTTTTCTTGACAAATAGATATTCCTTTGAAATCATGTTTTATTTGAAAACCCAGAAAATAAGTTAATTCACTCATCATACTCATTTCATACTTTTTGTTCATCAGCTTTCCAAATTGTTTACTTAATTTTGAACTGGTTGACCCAAAAATAATATCATCCACATATATTTGTACAATAATGACATCACTCTTAGTCTTATAAGTAAAAAGAGTGTTGTCAATGGTACCTCTGACAAACTTGTGCTGAATAAGAAATTTTGAAAGAGTTTCATACCAAGCTCTGGGGGATTGTTTTAGCCCATAGAGAGCTTTATCCAACTTACAAACATGATTGGGATATTCACTGCCTTCAAACCCAGGAGGTTGTTGTACATACACCTCCTCTAAGATTTTCCCATTCAAGAATGCACTCTTTACATCCACCTGATACACCATAAAACCCATGTAGGCTGCATAAGCAAGAAATATCCTGATGGCTTCCAGTCTTGCAACATGTGCAAAGGTTTCTTCATAATCAATCTCTTCCTGCTGATTATAACCCTGAGTAACCAGCCTTGCCTTGTTCTTAATAACTGTCACATTCTCCTCCATCTTGTTTTTCCAGATCCATTTGGTCCCAATGATGGTTTTACCATAAGGTTTTGGAACAAAGGTTCAGACCTTGTTTCATTTAAACTGATTAAGCTCTTCTTGCTTTGAAATAATCCACTCTTCTTCTTCTAGAGCTTCAATAAGCTTCTTGGGTTCCATTTCAGAGAGAAAGTTGACAAAGACACATTCAGAGGCTGAGGCGGCATCTGAGTCTCTGATCCTACTTCTGGTTGTGATACTAGCAAGAGGTTTACCAATGATGTTCACTAGTTCAATGTGCTTTTCTCTTGACCATTTATCTTGAGGAACAGGGGTTTGAAGGACGACTTCAGCTAAGGGAGATATAGTTGGTGAGGGTTTGACATCACTGATTGGTTCAATGATGACATTGTTTTGAGGTTTAGCTGGTTCAAAGAGATCAGCTGATTCTGTTTGAACAAGTTCATTGAGAGTTGGGTGATTGTCAGCCACAGTGAACTCAGGAGGATCTTCAGAGATGATAGATACCTGAAGAATGGGTGAATCAGAGGGTGTGGTGTTTTCATATGCAGGAATGTAGGGAAAATACTCAGTATTGCCAGGGCACTGAGTGACTTTACTCCTTGGTTCAAAGAATTCATCATTTGGAAAAGAATTGTTTTCATTGAAGTTAATTACATCATCTTCTGTGTTGGATTGAGAGATAGCTTCATCATCTTCACTGAATGTAACATGTACAGTTTCTTCCATTTACTGTCTTCTGATGTTGAACACCCTGAAAGCTTTAGCTATTGGAGAGTAGCCAAGAAAGAATCCATCATCAGCTTTTTCATCAAAATTTCCCAAATGGTCCCTATGATTGTGAATATGAACAGGACACCCAAACATATGGAAATAACTGATATCAGGAGATTTTCCTCTGAACACATCATATGATGTCTTTCTATGCCTTTTCACAATGATGGATCTGTTTTGTGTATAGCAGGAAGTGTTGACAGCCTCTCCTCAAAATTGTTTAGGGAGTTTTGCACTATTTAACATAGTTCTGGCTGCTTCAATTAGTGTTTTATTTTTTCTTTCAGCAACACCATTTTGTTCAGGGGTACAGGGAGAAGAGAAGTTCTGGGATATACCCTTTTCATCACAGAGATCTTCCAGCTTGTGGTTTTTGAACTCTGTTCCATTATCACTTCTCAGCTCCTTTACCCTCACTTCATTAAGGTTTTCTATCTTTTTGATAAAAGACATGATACAGTCAGCTGCATCACTCTTTTTCTTGAAGCAAAATACCTAGGTGTACCTTGAGTACTCATCTACAATGAAAATGGTATATTTGTTGTGGCTGATGGTTTGGGGTTTGATAGGTCCAAACAAATCCATGTGAAGGAGATGTCAAGACTTGTTGATGGAAAATGATCTCTTAGTTTTGCATGATTCTCTGTGATGCTTCCTGATGTGTGTTTTCCAAGCTTTAAATTTGTAATACTAGAAATACCAATTTTTACTAAAAACACAACACTCGGGAAGTATACCCGTTCGTGTATAGTATGGCTTTAGGTAAGTCCAAGTCGTTTTACGGGAATTGAAGTTTTCATAGTTTGTAATTATGGTGCTAAGGCTAAGATGATTGTCACGTATCAAATTAACCAAGACGAGCATATATCGAATAATGCAAAGAAAGCAATAAAGAGATGATTCAAGTAAATGATTAAAGTATGTTTGTTTAGGCAATGATCACTTAGATAATGATGTGTTTGGAATAGTGTTTATAAGTTTTGAGAATAAAAATATCACAAGTTATAAATCCTTTCGGCCTTTAAATATAACGAGTGATTATATCGATTAATAGCAACAAATCCTTTCGGCCTTTATAAGTTATTATAACCAATATATTAAGTGGAATGATTAAAGACATATATAAAAGAACCCTTTCGGCCTATATTCTTATATAAAATATGTTTTACCAATTCAATAAACACATATCCAAACGCTCCATATCCAAGATCACATAGTGCCCAAACAAACACAAGATTACTACTCCATAATTAAAAAAGTAATAAAACACATTATGAATTCAAACAAATCAATAATAATCATATTCAAAGGATAAACAAGATTATACCAAATTCCAAGAGCAAATGATGAGGATTTCACAATAATTTCTCAAGAACACTTTATTATATTCAAAGCAAAACCCGGAAACTATGAACAATTATGTCACAATCGCTTATAGATTCGAATTACACTTCACTACTACTTCCTTGGATTGATTAAAATCTGGAAATTGATGGTGGAGAGTGGTGGTAGCCGATGGTGGTGATAGTGGTTTGAATGGGTGTTTGGTTTCTTGGTTTGTCAAGCCAAGATCACCAAAAACACCTATTCTAATAGTTCCAAATGAAGTGGAAGTTTATGTGTGAGAATATATGGAATGAGGTGTGTGGAAAACTAGAAGGGGGGGGTTGAATAGTTTTACCGCTTTTTAATATAACATTTATGTATGTTTGTAAAACTTAGATTCGACTTTTTGTGAATTCAATGCTTGCACAATATGAACAATATAAGTATATGAAATGATAAAGTAAGACAAGAGATAAGAGTAAGAACAATCAAACCACAACGTGAGGATTTATAGTGGTTTGGTAATGAAGCACCTCTTCGCCCTACTCCACTCCTCGAGCACCAAACTCGAGAGTTTTCTTCACTATGTCAACCAGCTCCCTTATGGCAGAGAAAACCGTACACAACGTTGCTTAACGGATTTATGACACAAAGCTAAATGTCGAGTTCTAATCTTAGCTAGAACCAATCTTATCACAACACAACTTCATGACTTGTTCACTCCTTCACAACTTCACAACTTCTTCACAGCATCACACCTTCTTCACAACTTCACAACTTCTTCACAACTTCACACCTTCTTCACAACTTCACATCTTCTTCACAACTTTAAGACTTCACTTCACTACACTACTTATATCACAACTATCTAACACTACCTGTTAAAATCACCACGATCTAACTATACTTACAAAGATCGTCAAGATCTAGCTACTACACACAACTTACAAGATATACAA
>BQNB010153356.1:0-15653 GCA_026074375.1 Tanacetum coccineum
CACTAGTCGTTGGGGAAACGACCCGGGTGATCATACTTACCCGGTTAAATATACGTATTATATATTATATTATATATATTTTTGAGAGTGAATTTTATCAAGGGTAACTTGGTAAATTTCTTAATTACTCTTTTAAAGTATTATATTTTATATATATTTTACTACAATCATTAGGTCTTGCTGGTTACTATCGAAGATTCATCGAAGGATTTTCAAAGATTGCTAAGTCAATGACAAAACTTACTCAGAAAGGAATCAAGTTCGACTGGGGAGAAAAGGAAGAGAACGCTTTTCAGTTAATAAAGCAGAAGCTGTGCAGTGCCCCAATTCTGGCTTTACCTGAGGGGAACGAAGACTTTGTGGTCTACTGTGATGCGTCACACAAGGGCTTAGGTGTTGTGCTAATGCAGAGAGAGAAAGTGATTGCCTATGCTTCTCGACAATTAAAAGTTCACGAGAAGAACTACACCACTCATGATTTAGAGCTCGGGTCGGTAGTGTTTGCCTTAAAGATATAGAGACACTATCTATACGGAACCAGATGCACCGTGTTTACCGACCATAAAAGCCTACAGCACATTCTAGATCAGAAGGACCTTAACATGAGACAACGCCGTTGGCTGGAATTACTGAGTGACTACGATTGTTATATTCGTTATCATCCAGGGAAAGCAAACGTAGTGGCCGATGCGTTGAGCCGTAAAGAATGGATTGAGCCACTGCGGGTTCGAGCCTTAGTTATGACAATTGGTTTTGATCTCCCCAAACGAATATTAGAAGCTCAGCTCGAAGCCCAAAAACTAGAGAATCTTGTGAATGAAGATGTAGGCGGTATAATCCGAAGGGATATACCTAGGGAGAGGTTGGAACCGCGTGCCGATGGAATACTGTGTTTACACAGCAGGAGTTGGATACCTTGCTATGGAGACTTAAGATCCGTGATTATGCACAAATCCCACAAGTCGAAATATTCTATCATATCTAACTCCATACCTGGATCCGAAAAGATTCCAAGATGTGAAGAAAATTATATTGTTGCCCCCCAAAAACATGAAGCTGACTCACCCGTACGTTAGCAAAATGCCTACATGGGCAAGGGTCAATGCCGAACATCAAAGGCCATCAGATTGCTAGTACAAAACCCAGAAAATACCCAAAGTGGGAAGTGGGATCAATATCACGATGGATTACAATCACCAAACTTCCTAGATCGTCACAAGTTCGACACCAACTGGGTGAATGTGGATCAGACTTACAAAATCTGCTCACTCCCTCCAAATGAGGAGTAGATCTAATAGACAAATAGGCAAGGATTAGTACTTTAACAGTGGTAGTGCAAGACATGGGGATACCTGCCTCACAATTATCTGTGATCGTGACGTGAAATTCACTTCAATTTCTGGAGATCATTTCAGAAAGCTTTGGGTATAGAATATTAGTATGAGCACTAAGAACTGCGTAATCATCCAAAACTGACAGGCATAGCGAGAGAACCATTCAAGACTCTCGAGATATGGCTACGTGCTTGCGTGATCGATTGGCAAGGCAGTGTTAAGCATTTGCCATTTGGCCTAGTTTTCATTCAACACAAGTTTATCACGCTAGCATAAAGGCCGCCCCTTATGAGGCACTGTATGGTCGCAAATGTCGATCACCGGTGTGCTGGGCCGAGGTTGGGGAAGCCCAACTGACTGGCCCGGAATTAATCCAAGAAACAACGGAAAAGATCGTCCTGATCAAGCAAAGGATGCAAGTTGCACAGGATCGACAAAAGAGCTACGCTGATCGAAAATGAAAGCCGATGGAGTTCGAGATTAGGGACAGAGTTATGCTCAAGGTCTCACCTTGGAAAGGAGTCGTACGGTTCGGTAAGCGGGGCAAGCTGAACCCGAGATATGTCGGACCTTTCAAGGTGTTAGCAAAAGTTGGGAAAGTTGCCTACAGGCTGGAACTTCCTCAGGAGTTAAGCAGAGTTTACCATACTTTCCATGTGTCTAATCTGAAGAAATGTTATGGCTGACGAACCATTAGTCCAGCCTTATAATGAATTCATGAGACGATAAGCTCTATTTGTAGAAGAGCCGTTGAAATTATAGAATGTGGAGATCAAACGATTGAAGCGAAGCCGATACCATTGGTTAAAAAGGTCGCTGGAGACTCTAGCGGGTCCCTGATTTCACCATGGAACTAAGATTCGTATCAAACAAAAAATAAGCCCACACTATTCACAAACCCTGGCTTCGTCAAATCCCACTACAAGGTCTTAACTTATGAGTATAAACTCGTTTTTAACAGGTGGAGACTGTAACAATTTCTCATTTCATGTACATTTTACGACTTATTAATAAACACTATTTTATTTAGTCCGATAACTCGTTTACTTTTAATATTATATTTTAAAGCTAAAAATCGCGAAGACTAAAAATAATCAATGAATGTAAAACTTTCATCTCAAATAAATTAGAGATCATCAACAAGAGAAAAATAATAATTAAGAAGATAATTATATATACTTTTGCGTATTTTATATTTATGGTTACATAAAAGTTAAGTTTCGCAATAAAAAAAATTACGTTTGGACTCACCCCGGCAATACCTAAACTCATCTAGACTCAAACCAATACCCCACTTTTAAAACCTTAACACAAAATTTAATCGATTGTGCCATATAACCCACAAGGGGCCGGTTTTTTAGGGGTTCCCAAACAAAAGGAAATCCTTCAAATGATCCTTAACAATACCAGAACTATTTCCTCTAACTCATTAATACTTGTCCAACATGGTCTCCTATTAGTCATTTACACATAGGTTTAAGAACCATTGTGGCCTCTTTTCCTTTTGTGCCGCTCAGGCGGATGACTAGGAACCACAACATACAAATCCAATAAGAATTTGCTATCTAAGACCAATCTTCTACATCTTGAGAGTAATTAAGAAATGGTACTAAGATGGTTTAGTAAAACCATGTGTTAGCAACTAGGAAACTCAAAAACCACCTCCTAAGGCACAAATTTGGTTCGGTGTGGGTGGTTTGTGAAACCAAGAGAGCTAACTAGCTTCTCATCCTATAAATAATATTCACTAGCTCACTTAACACATTTCAAAACTCTTATATACCTTCTTCTCTCATTCGGATCACAAAACGTAACCATACACTCCTATTTGTCACATTTGAGAACGACGACACAAAGCTAAGGGATAACACAACTAGTTGCACAAGTGGGTCTACGAGCTAAGGGCTAGCACACAATCACTTCCACTTTACTTAATCTAAGAGCTATCGGACCCTTTGAAGTCCCTCACAACACTTTGCAATTCATATTTAAATTGTCCGCTTGATTTCTAGAAATTGTGTCACGACCCCATATAGGTTCACGCCACCATATAAGTACATGTTATACTATGTGGGTGCAAAGACCATACTTAAACGCATGTACAAAGATGGAAGTTATGTCAATCTAGGGGCATAAGTTCCCTATTATATGAAAAACTTAGACCTAGACGTACACAATATACATTATACACAAAATGGTAAGAAAACTATACGTTTGAACATCATGAAAACACTGCAATATAAGACAAAGGAATGTTGTAGGCAATCTATATAGCGTGTGCATGTAGCGAACACGACCCTATGCATGCAAAATAAACTCACATTTGGTATACTAACTCGTTAACGGTGTCTTAAGAGGTACTAGAACACCTAACAGGCCACTAATGGCTTTGTTTAACCCACGCAGCCCACAGTCGGGCCCAACATGCCCAACAGTGGAGACCCTAGTTTATTAATAAGCTCTACGAGTTTATTAAGGTAACCTACGAGCTTATTGAAACTTATATAGGCTCTTATACCCTTTAAAAACCGAAGGAAACAAAATGGACCTTGGTACTAATTTTTAGTAAATGGTTGTTGGGCCAACAGCTCAATAAGCTCAAAATAATCTCATCCGAGCTTATCAATAAGCCCCAAACAAGCTTAAGGAAGCAAACTTAAATAAGCCTAACGAATGCATTTGTACTACCCGGATTAACTATAACATTACCAGTAGTAATGACTATACTACCAGTAGTAACTATAAATTACCAGTAGTAACCATTATGGTACTACCAGTACTAATGACAAATTATTCTACCAGGAGTAACTAATATGCTACCGAAGTAATGACTTATACTACAGTAGTAAACTATAACTTACCATTAGTAACCATTATGGTACCACATACTAACGTCAATATTTATTCTAACCGATTTATTAACTAATATACTACCAGTACTAATACAATATTATTCTACAAAAGTAACTAATATGCTATCCAGTATAAATGACTCAAACCTACTAGTAGTAACTATAAAGACCTAATTTTCATTTTCCGTAAACTTAAAGGACAAAAAATTAATTATCACAACTAAAGGGTTTACAGTGTAAATGTTAGAAATTTATAAACCTAAGGACAAAGTGTAATATCTAAAGCTTAAGGTATCTTATTGTGAACAAAAGAAGTAATAAAAACGCTTAAAGAATCAGTCGAATATTAATATATTCAGACATTAAACGGGTTTAATTTACGACTTAATAAATAAGCATAATTATTAAGAAAGTATATCCGTTTTCCCAAGAGCCATCAAACAATTTCAAATACATTAAATAACTACACCACGTCACACAAGATGATAACAGTACACAAAACAAGCAAATTTTATTGTAGTTTATACATTGAGGTCTTTAGCCTAAACTTGTAGACTAAGACTGGCCGTAATTACTTAGGTATTTGACGGTGTGATTCATACTTGGATATCTATTATCATTTTCAGAGGACTATTCACACAGTGAGATTCATAAGCCCATGTTTTCCAATTATTAAGATGATTTACATCCTTAGGGTGAAGAAGCAGCTTTGTTTATAACAAACTGGACGCAAGGTATAATTTTATACCATGATTAAACGTGTTTGCTGAGTTACCATACCCATTATGTCCCACGATCATGAACAGTTAAATGCCCTAAGTGCATGGGAATTACACTATGTGGTGCAAAAGTTCTGGATAGATCTATTAGGGATTATAAACCCCGTTCGGGTTGACAAGCTATCACCAGGGAACGAACGCTTACCAATGTCGAATTTGGGATGTTGCAAGGGGTTAGCACATCATTCACGGACACTCGTTGGCAAATATATTTGCATTCACATATGTCGAGCTTCAGTGTCATGAGCTTAGGAAAACGTAATTACTTTTTATGATGTTTGCATTTGTTGCTTAATCATACACTTGGAAATCTTGCGGTCCTACTATTGATTTACATAAACCTATGAATTCACCAACTTTATGTTGACGTTTTAAGCATGTTTTTCAAGTCAATAAGGCACGAGGTGCGATGATACATTGGAAGTCAATAATTGAAGAGTCAACACTTAAGATTTGGGGTCTTATTACATTTTGGGGAAAATTGTTATAAACCGAAATCTTTATTTATATTGTTGAACAATTTGAAGCCATGGGCTTATGTAACAAACAAGTATTTTGTTAATCCAATGTATCTTTTTCAAATGACACGTTTAGTAGTCGTTCTCAGATCTTGTGCTATTGATCCATAAATGTAACGCCCTCATATATTAAACATTCCGCTGCGTGCTCAGATTTGAGGGTGTTACAGTAAGACGGTAATTCTTTTAACTCTAATTTCGGAGGCTCTTCAATTGAAGATTTTGCCTCGGTCACTTCACTTTGTTTAAGGTCCATCAGAGGAAGTTGAAACGGGTCATTATTTAACAATTTTTCAATTAAGAAAATATCTCCCTCCGGATCGCAATCAGCATGATCAATTTCCGGTGAAATCGAATCGTCCTTAAGATAAGCTTAGATTTCTTCCAAAATGAATTCGGAAGTAAACAGATCAGACGTCGGGGTGGGATTGCCACCCGAAGAATTAGAAAATCCTAGCAATTTCGGAGCATACTCCACAAACTGCATCAATGATGTCAATTCGGTTTACCGATTTATCATTTGTAGAGGAGTATCTCGTGGTTTGATCTAGATTAAAAGTGACGGCTTCGTTATCAACTCGAAGGGTTATTTTTTCTCTATAAACATCAATTAAAGCATGACCGGTCCTCAAAAAGGATTCCCAAGTATGAGAGGTACGTGAGGATCGGCTTTGAAATCAACAACAACAAAATCGGTAGAAAAATGAAACTTTCCCACTTTAACGTAAACGTCTTCACCATCCCTTTGGGATTGATTAATCGACGATCCGCAAACTTCAAAAGTCATATCCGAGTTTGCTGTAAAGTTTGGGGAAGGAAATCTTTTTCCAAAAGAAAAGGCATAAGATTTTATGCTCTGCAATCCAAGCTTCGGCCAAGGGTTACATACATCCATTCCCGAAAATTGCATGGAATAAGAAACTCTCCGGATCTCCAGTTTATTGGGCAGCTTTATTGAGGAGCCTCGTCGAGCAATTCTTGTTCATGTAACTTAGCTAAACTCAAGCAACTTTTCCATATTCATGGAGCACAACTATTAATCGAAGGTAGCAAATCTTTGCATCAAAAGTAAAAGCTTCTAGCGAAACTAATGTCAAAACGCAAATCTTGAAAGATTATGGAAGATCTTTTCCATTTTAATTGAAGCATTGTCACAGACTTTTGAACATCACGCTAAAAACTTCGTTAGGATAAGGAATATATGGCTTAGGTAAACTCTTCGAAACATCGTGTTCCAGAATGGGAGCAGTTATTAGGGCAACGTCATAAGAACATCTGTACCGATAGATTAACTGGGGGAAACCCGAGGAGGGATATTACGGTACATTCCTTGGAGAAATAGATTGTTCCTTAACCGTTGTACTCCTCCGGTATTTCTCGAATCCACAACCTTATTAAGGAGAAGGATAGTTAGGAAATCGAGGGTCCCTCGAGAGCAACCCCACTTCGAGTATTTGATCGCTATCATCTCACCCTTCAGGATGGAATGGTATAATCGGAAGAGTACCCGAAGTTGAGGCTTGGTTTTGAAACAATCCACATATCATGTTTTGCAAATTATTTTGAAAGGGTAGTTTGTTGATTCATCATGACGGCTTGTTGAGATTTTATCTTGTTTTGAATTCATTCTTAAGTCTCCTTTTCCAACGAGTGATTTGATTTTGCATGTTTCTTTTCTCAACATTTGATCGTATATTCATCTTGTAACTCGAAACAATCATTTAGAAATCTCTTGTTGAACTTGATTATAAGAAACTTGAAAAAGGTTGGTTTTGAAATCCTTTGGTTTTTGAAAATTCGGAGGCATGAATATTTTGAGCTTGAAACGCTTGTTTACCAGAAAATTATCATCCCTTGATTTAAAATTTATTCCTTAACTCTTGATTCTGATTAAACCTATTTTTTGACCATTGTTTTGCACCTAGCAAAACCTGGTGGTGCCATTTTGATTACAAACCGATTCAAGGGTTAACTTTATTGGTAAGTACCCTTAGTCCGCAAATCAAACACTAGCTTGATTGTTATCGTATCTGACAATTAAAACCAAGAATGGGGCACCAAACCATAATTAACAGCAAGTTTTCTCCCCTCAACCAACAGCTTTAAACCGAGCGGGAGTTGACAACTTTCTTAGAAAAATCTCAACTAGGTCAAAGTTGTCTACAAGCTATAATTCTCTCATACCGTCTTACTACATTCTCCCTATAAGTCGTATCATCCTAGAAGCATTTGGTTGGTTTTGTGAATAACAGCACTTTTGATTTGTTCTCAATTATATTCAAAGCTTCTCTAGTCGTCTTACTCAACAGATTTCCACCCGCCGCGGCATTTAAGGATTCTTGATCGTTGTTGTTTAAACCATTATAAAAGGTATCAACTTGAGTTAACTCCGTAAATCCATGGTGGGGAAAAGCTCTAAGCATTTCCTTAAATCGTTCCCATGCTTCACTAAAAGACTCATCGAATTTTTGGGTAAAATGAGAGATTTTATCATTAAAGTGATGTCTTCTTTGAAAGGAGTGAAAAATTGATTTACGAATTAGTACCGAGATACCTCCCGAAGTCAAGATTGAATAGGAGGTTCTTTCTCGGTAACCTAAGTCGTATAAGCAGCCCCTCGAGTGAATAAGGAAACATCATTAGCTTAAAGAATCTTAATCATATTCACTGTCAAATCCTCCCAATGTCATTTGAAACAGAAATCATGTAAATACAATCCAGGCTACAAGATACAAGGCCATTCATTGAATGATCTCAAATAATATCAGAACAGGCTCTCAATACATAAAGCCATAAGTGGATTATCTATAAATCATCCACAAGGTATATAAACCAGAAGCAACATTATTTAAATAGACATAAGATGCATAAGAAAAATATTAGATGATTAAACATAAACTGTTTGATCAACAACCATCTAATGTATGATCAAACAAACATTAAAGGTAACAAATTCATTGTCGGGTAAATTACCACTGCTAAACACAAACAAACATGTCTACATTTAAAGTGTATTGTTAACTTGAAAGAACAATCCCTCTTGTTCAAACCTTCTTTTTCCCCTTTCTGGCTTGGCCTGCAACTATTGCATCTTTTTGTTTTCTTGTTCTAAAGGTTTTGTTACCAGTACAAGCCCATGTATGCGCTGCTGCAAATCCTAGTATGCAATTCTTTATTGGAACAGGGCTTTTAACAGGAAATGATTTTATTTGAACCTTTTGGGTTACAACTTTATGAGTTGTAACCTTTTTTGGCTTGGAGGTGGAGCTTGTTGATTTAGATGCAACTTCAAATTCTGTAATGTCCTCACTGGTTGTACCATCAGAAGAAGGTGTTTCTGAAAACAAAAATGATTGGTTGGCAAACTATTTCTAACTAGAGTTACTGTAGCCGCGTTAACTAAAGGTCCAATTTTGGGGGCGATAACGGAACAATTATTACTAAATCATCAATAAATCAAGCTATTAATTCCACAAGATACATCAGATTAAATGTTACCTTTCTTCGGTTTGTTTTCTTGTTGATTGTAGTATTTATAATACACGTATATAAGTATAGAAAATTACCAAACTACCCTTGAGGACAAAGGTAGTTAGAAAAATTCTCACAATTATATATAATAATACGTATATTTACCGGTAAGCATTCACCGGGTCGTTTTCCCAAAGAATTATGAAATTGAGACCACGTTTGTTGTTTGGACAATGATTTGAATTGGTTCAAAGATGGTTTGTTTCCTAAAATCCTAAAAGTGAGCATTTTAAAGGACAATTAAACATAACTTTAATAACGAGAAATTAAACCTTCACTAAAAACGCAAAACGGAAACCCTAAATGGTAATTAAAAACCCTATTTTCAAAAATTAAACCTAAAATGAATTTTTTACTTTTAATAGACTCTAATTGACTAAAAAGTAAGTTTAAAGAAAACTAGAACAAAAACGGAGTTGAGTTGAGCTTAAAAAACACAAAAAACGTGAACGGAAACGAATCTCGTTCTTTAAAAATTGAAAATTTGCAATTTTAACCCTACGAAAGTAAAACTAATTTTCCTAGAAACTTTATGATAAAAGAAAATTTTCTAAAAAAAATTATATTTTTTTGATTATTTTTCTATTTTTATGATTTTTTAAAGTTTTAAACAAAGAAAAATGTTTAAAAGTAGTAAACTTAACTTTAAAAATCTAAAAAAATTACTGAAAGTGTAAAATAAAGTGCAGGATTTAATAAAAATAAAACCTAGAAATGAGCGTAAATGAAAAGCCCAAATAAGCCGCATATAAGCTACGGCTTATATTAAGAAAAAGGAAAAAAAAGGTTATAAAAGATAGGTGTTAGGAAAGACTCACGGATGAGCTAATGTAGCAAACTGGTTAGAGTGTGTGAGTGATGTGCAAAAGGTCACAGGTTCGAACCTGTGGCCTTTTTTTTTTGAAAAAGTTTAAAAACAAAGTTGTAGAAAAGATAAAAATAAACACTTTTAATAAAGACAACTATTTTTGAAACTCAAGAAATAAGCTGGTAAAGGCTTAAAAAGATAGAAAATCTCTTAAAACTATTTTTTTGGCCTTTTCTAAACTTGATAAGCTAGATAACCAAGATAAGCTGAAAACAGACCAAATAAGGTACAAGCTACTTAATAACTAATCTAATAAGCTAAACTAAGCTAGAAATGAGCACAAAGAACAGGCAATAAGCTAAAAAATCAAAATAAGCTCTTAATGGAAACTTCAAACCAAACAGTCAACTAACAGACTTTAGGCTTAAATTTAAACATGAAAATAGAACCTTATGGCTTATTGACCTATACCACCTTAAAGCTTGACCTATAACTAACCTAATAAGCTAAACTAAACCTAAATAAGCCATAACAATAAGTAGATAAGCTAAAATAAAGGAATAAGCACTTATGGTGTAAACTGTCAACCAAACAGCCCCTTAAGGCACCTTTGAGCTTATTTTTAAATAAGCTAAAGGATCCTTATGGACTTTTGGCTTATTACCCTAAAAAGTACACCTAAAATACTACTTAAAACAACTTTTTAAAACCATTTTGAAATTCAGGAGCTTAATGAAAAGGCTTGTTGAAAACAGCTTATACACTAAGAACACTTAGTTACTTTTGGTTTTGAAATTGAAAAGACAAAAAGCTCATTTTAAGGCTAAAAACAGATATGCTAATATACTTATTTTTGAAAACTAACTTGAAATAGATTAACCACTACACTAGATCTACTTGTAAACCAAAAATCAAATCCTATAAGCTACTTATACCCTCTAAATTATTAAATTGAAAACCTTCTGGTCTTTTTACCACTGTTTGCTGGTGCAGTTTGCACTTGAGTGACAATACTCAAATCCTTCTATTGCAGACCCATAAAACAATCCCTAACCGATACTTAAACATAAAACCAAAGGCAATTGAAGCCTAACATAAATCTAGAACTGAATTAAGCTAATATTACAGATAACACTTAACAAATTACGATTTATATCAAATTAACTAATCAAAACCTAATTAACTCTAACCTAACTAATTAACCTAGCATTAACAGACTTAGCATTGAAGATGAAAACAATAATTCACAGACCAAATGGCCACTAGCAGTACTAACTTGTGGTTAGTACTGCTATGCCAAACACCCCTTTAAACTCTTTCAAATTCATTTAAGTTTATGAAATTTAAATCTAATGAATAAAACTTAATTACCAGATAACAACCAACTATTAACAACGCTTAGAGGCTTATAACAACAATCAAATGAACTTGAATCATACCGCAACTATTATTCTAATAATTTTTTTGGATTTTTATTGATTTATGAGACAATATGAAGAAAACTAAGATCTATACTAAAAAAACTTAGAAACAGATTTTCAAACTTAACTAATAAGATATAAAAAGCAATTAAAAACATGAATAAGCAAGTAAATAAGCAAATTAAGCAGATTTAAACTATGAAATTAAGGACAGAAAAGATAAATGAGAACTTACAAATACCTTAGCTAAACAAAGGCTTAATTTGCTTAAAGAGCTGTCAACTCTAGCTTATCACAAGGATAAGCTAGTAAAGTCCAATAAGCTCTTCTAGAGTAAGCTTATCATCCAAGCAACCAAAATCCTTATTAAACATATGTATTAAGCTGATTTTAATTATTTAATAGATTAAGATTAACTTGAGCTACAATCTAAGACTTAGAGACTTAGAGAGCAGAGATGAAACCTTATTAGAGCTTTATGTAACAGTTATAGAGTCTTTTAAGCAAAGTGGATAAGAAACTTTTCAGAAATTTCAAGATTAAACAAGCAAAAATAGAATATAATACACGGTTAAACTAACTATTTTCATTGATTTAAAACAAATTACAAAACTTGAAATTAAAAATACAAGATCTTAATAAGAAATTACATTTAAATGAAAAGTTACATAAGCTAATTAAAAACTAAAAAAATGCAGAAAAAGAAGATGATGTGTGTGAGGAATGAGCTTGTATTTATAGTAGTCATGAGAAGCTTCTCGCCCTTGAGTCTGTTACACGCTCCTTTTAATCTGAACCTTCCAAACATTGCCAATCATTGGGTCCTTAATTATCACCGTTGGATCATTTGATGAGCACACGGATTGTCAGCGTGGCATTCCGTGTGTCAGACCCTTTGTGCTTCTTTTGGCTAGGATTTAGTTTAAAAATCCTTGTCCTTATGTGTTTCTTTCATATATCCGCGTGTCCCTTCTTGTGGTGTCTTGGCCAATGAGAGGCTTTTGTGACATCTAACTCTGCCACATCGTACCTTGGTACTCGAATCATAAAGCCACATCATCAATTTTAATTACCCTTTTGAATTTGACGGGAGGTTAAACTGAAAGAGATGATGAATAGTAAAAACGAATTCCCGCGCCTTTTTCTTTCTATTTATATCTTTGTTTGACCCAGGTGTGTGAGGGTTGACTTTGGGCCCGGGATTTATAAAAATGGAATTGGGTCGGGTGATGAGGTTTGGGCTTGGTTATAAGGTTGGTTATTGAGTTAACGACCATTATCTTTTATAATATAAAGAGATAATGGTGTTAGGGCTTTAAAGGATATTTTTGAATTAAGGGTTAACTATGAGGGACTGTTTTGGGTATTTTGGGGTTTTGACTTCATATGTTTGACTAGGGTTGACCAAGAGTTGACTATGTTGACCATTGATAGCAATCTTCCGGCTCTTTTGCACTCTTTTCGTTCCCATGTCTGTGTTTGTCCGGCTTTGACCATTTTCTTGTGATTTTTGCATAATCCGTACCTACACATTCACAAATAACAAAATACACAAATACAAGTATATTTTTGCACATTTTGATCATTTAAGGGCCATTTTGGATATAATAAAGATATGTGATTTCTCACATATCAAAATTTCCCAAACTAAGCGATTGCGTGTCCTCACGCAATATTATATGCTCTAAAACCAAATACCTCAAAACCTCCCCAAACTAAATCTTTGAAAAGTAGCAAAGACTTTCGTAGAGAGAGTTAAGAAATCACAAGTTATAAAACACCCCATTTTCCCATTTTTCATAACTTTATTCCATTTTTTTTTACAGTTTTAGAGTAATTAACTAGAATATTCTGACTTTCGTTATTTCCATAACTGTTAGGGATCATAGAACAAGATGCATTTCGATTCAAGAATGCCCCAAATAGGATAAATTCATCGTCCCCGACTTTTCACTTATCCAAACCAAGCTTAAAACGAAATCATAGCTAAATATCAGTTAAGATGCTAACACTACTCATATTTGCAAATTGTAAACTTTTCACTCCCGACAATTATTATATCTTAGGTGAATGTGCTATTTTGAATTTCAACCATGCATCAATGTTTTGTAAAATACTATGCTTCACGTTCCACCCAAGAATAATGAGTAGAGGCGAGATCATCCCATGTAGCGACTTTCGTCTCAGCACATCCTAACCTTGCGGCTAAGTGACCAGGCTTTTGACACCCCACAGAGACTAGTATCGGGACTCACGGACCTTAGGTTTCAAAAACTCTCAGGTTTCCCGTATATGCACAACTTTAAAATATAATAGTCAAAGTTCAAAAACATATTTGAATTTAACAAAAAGAAATCTATTTATTAATTCATACTTAAATTTTAGACATTTATGCAATTGTAACCCTCGACCTTTTAGAAGGCTGCAACATCGGTTGTGAGCCGGCAAGATGCAGCAAACTTTTATCAGGCTCAGATTTTTATTCTTACTATGGGCTTTCTTTAGAAGACTACCACATCGGTTGTGAGCCGGCAAGAGGTAGTAAACTTTTATCGGCCCACAGTTTATGTTTATTATTATTATTATTATTATTTTTTATTTTTTTTACTTTTATAGAAAAGACTTCTTTTTAAAAAATTCAAGTATAAGTTTGAACTAAGACTAAATTTTTTGCTATATATTACATAAAAATTGTTGATTTAAGTTTAATCTCCAAAAACAGCACGTATATTAATCCAGTTAAGAGCTATGGGAGAAAAAAATCACAAATTACATACATGAGCTCTTAAGATTTTCAACTAATCCTTGTTTAGCATCCCACTCATACTTAACTCTATTATTTTTCGTTCTTCGTGAATTTCCTGCGAACGCTTAGTGATAAGTGTAGAAAACACATATCCGTTTATACCTAAAATAACCCAATTAAACCCAAAACAGACCAAAAATAGCAAAAATATGCTTGTATTTGTGTTTTGTGTGTGCAAGTACGGATAAGTCAAAAATCACAAGAAAACAGTCAAAATCGGGCAAGCACGGACACGAGAATCAGAAGAGTTCAAAAAGAAGCTAAAGAATCCAAGCCTCAGTCAAATCCAGCCAAAGAAAAGCTAATCAATGGTCTATAAAAGTCAACAAAGAACATCTTCTCTTTCATAAAGCCACAAGGGCCAATCTTGCACTTTCCTAAAGTTATTTATAACTTGAAAAAAGAAGAAAAGGAAGAGAGGGGCCATATGTGCGAACCCCCCAAAGTCCAACAGTTTTAACTGTCACAATTTGGGCGCCAACCCATTTTTACTGTTCATCATCACTCCCGTTTCACCATCCAGGGTAAATCAAAGGGGTTTTCCAAATTAAAGGGTGTTTAGGTCAATTCATGAGCTCACTAACACAAATGAAGGGACAAATCAGTCTTTATCAAAGGATTACTTAACCTCTCCCAATCAAAGGCCACGTCAACAATGGTGAAAGCACAAATTTATGTGGGTTTTTGTGCTAAAACACTCACAAAAGAAGCACAAACGTCACATCAATGGAATGACACGCTGGCAATCCTCAGGTGTCCACAGCTTGATCAAACGGCCACAAATGAAGCTCAAATGATTGAAGAAATGATTGGCCAGGATTGAAAGATTGGAGAGCAGGGCTAGAGATCCTAGAAGCTTCTTTCAGCACCTATAAATAGGCCTCACTTCTCACACACACGATATCTAGGTTTTTAGTAATTTAGTCTAGCTTAAATTTCGTATTTTTCTTAAATGTAATTTTCCTTAAAATGTTTTGTAAGCAAGTTTTTATTAATGAAATTTAGTTTTTCTTAATCTCTCAAAGTTCCTTTTTCATAAATTCTCTTAATAAGCTAAGTTGTCTCAATAAGCTAATAAGCTCATATTAAGCTCTTTCAGTCTATAAGCTGAAATAGAGCTGTTTGAATTCAGTATTAATCTTATCTAAACCTTAAATCAGTTAAATCTATTATGGATCTTACTAAATTTGAGCTTTTGGAAGGGGATCTTAACTTGGAAGAGATCCCAAGGACTTATACCCTAGCTTATTAATAAGCTAGGGAGCTTGTAGCTGCCTTTATTGGTCCTCTTGTTTAGCTAGAGGAGTTTGTAAGTTTCTCTTTCATTTTCCTTTAAATTCTAGTTTTAAATAATGATATTATTGCTTGCTATGTTTAGATCTGCTTATTTGCTTATTCTCTTTGCTTATTAGTGTTTAAATATCTCTTCTAGTGCTTATTAGTTATATGTTCTAGTCTGTTTTTGCTTAAATAATTATAGATCATTAGTTACTAATTTCTGTCATACAAACTTATAAAATCCAAAAATATTAGTTTAAATAGTATAAATCTTAGATTAAGGCTTATTCAGTTGTTAAGTTTTGTTCATTAAGTTTGTTTTAAGC